>SJYA01000124.1:728400-746732 GCA_006410615.1 Neotragus moschatus
GTCTTCAAAATACTGAATGAACTGGCCATTTATTGATTATACCTTCATACTAATGCAGTGTAACATTTCACATGCAATTAGGCCACTTATTACTTTGAAGAATAATGTGGCAGAATGAGTCCCACTGGGCTGCTAAAAGCAGAGAACACTGCAAAAAGTATTTGATTATTTGACATTAAAATGAGTCCATGTTTTATCGGTAGCACCTACTTTCTTTTTCAGACTTTTAAAATATATGTTAACTAAGCAATGTAAAGAGCCTTAATAGAAAGTTCCTGAATAAAAAGGGAACCTCAGAAAAGATCACCATGCTAGGTATTGAGAAGACCAATTTAGATTTGATTCTGCTACTAGCTTAAAGTTTTCCTAAGAGGTAATTCGCCCCTATGCACCTCAGTATCTCTCTGAGTCAAATGAGGAGAATTGACTTGTAACTTCAATAATGATAATCAAGTTAAAACTTTTGTAACAGAGAGACATTAAATATACCAATTATATCTATTTTTATATCTATGTCTCTGTGTATAGGTGGCTCTATCTGTCTCCATATCACATGTATCCCTATTTATGTATTCCTAGGTATAGATATGTTTACATTTACATTTGTTTGCATATATATGATATAGTGTACCAGTGTTTAATATAGAGTATCATTTTATTATATAATTCTATTTTTGGAACATAATAAACAGCTTATTCTCCAATTAAGCCATTTTGAAGATAATAATGAATAAAAAAATCTTTTGTTTACAACACATAAAGTCTTAAAAAAATGCTCAATGGTTTATTTGGAAAATGTGGTTGAATGTTGCTAAACAAAATTTATCTTACAATTTAAAAGCACAAAACAAGTCAACTGATTTAATTGAACTCAAGGGATGCAAGAATCTCCATCTAATTTGCCATATCATTAAGTAGATAAAAACTGTTATTTTATATAATTGGTAGTTGTTTTTTGTGTTTCAAAATGTACTTCAGTCATTACTTTCTGAGAAAAGAATCTTCTACTTCAAGTACTCTTAGCCATAGAACTATAGTTATATTTCTCTGTTTACAGTTATATTTTATCTTGTATTAGTAGAACATCCTGTGAGTAAACTTGGTGCATTCTAGAATCCATAATGTATAGGCAACAGAAAGTGCCAATTTCTGTGAAATGTTTAAAAAATACACTCATACAAAGGAGACTTTGAGTGCATGGATCCATAATTTATGAATTAAAACTCTACTATGATAGGTTCCATACATTAATATCATACAACTGAAAATCTGAAGAACTGATTAAGTTCTTAATTCAGTAACTTGTTATTTTAAGGCGTTTTTTTTCAGAGCATAAAAACGTTTTTCTAAGTTCTTATCCTTAGCTAACTTTGTATCTTATTTTAGAGATAAAAATGATAGAACTTGAAATATTAGTTAACACACATGACCAATATTTGTGTGAAACTGGTTTGTCACAAACTTTAGTATACTTAAGGAATGCCTAAGCATGTTGATAAAAATGCAGATTTCTGATTCAGTAAGTTTAAGTGACCTAACAAGTCTTCTAGATGACGAAAAGGCATTTGGTCCCAGGCCCCACACTTTGAGTAGCAAAGTAGATACTTAAAATGATGGCTAAGTTTAATGGGTTTATAAGAAAGAGAAAATTAAAAATCAGAGAATTTCAAAGGAAGAGACTGTGATCTCTTGAGGAAAAAACTTGTAATGTTACAGCAAATATAAGGAGTAGCTGTTCCCCAGAGGTGGGCGGTCACTTGTCCAGTAACTATATCTGGAGTAAAGGAATAGGTAAAATAGCCATCGATTGGATCTAAACTTACACAATTCTTATGACATGGTGTTGGACCTGGACCAAGTCCTTATCCTAAACACAGTGTTTCTGTATAATCTCACTGTAAGAGGGGAAGTATGACAATATTTAGGGGCTTCCCTGATAGCTCAGAAGGTAAAGAATCCACCTGCACAACAAGAGATGAAGGATACGAGGGCTGGATCCCTGGGTCACAGAGATCCCTGCTGAAAGGAAATGGCAACTCACTCGAGTATTCTTGTATGGAAAATCCCATGGACAGAGGAGCCAGATAGGTCACAGTCCATGGGATCTCAAAGAGTCAGACATGACTGAGCAACTAACACACACACATGACAGTATTTAGAGTCTCTTGATATTAGTTCTCTCCCTAGACTATATTCAATAGCCCTTGAAAGGTATCTCTACTTCGGATATAGTTACTCAACAAATGACCATCCACCTCTGGAGATGAATGAGCATAAGATAATTGTCAAAATGACTTCTAAGAAAGGTGGAGTCCTCTTAATGTGAAAGTGCCTGAGAGCTGTCCTCTGCAGGTGATTTTCTCAGAACAATGGAAGGGACACAAATGATCACTACCTGTGGTCTGGTTGCTCTTTTCTTTACCCAACATTATCCATGATTAAGAAATATTTCACAAATATGGTTTTGAAGAGGCTACATATTCAGCCTAGAGGGATATGCCCTTTTTCCAGAACCTAAAGATCAGCACTAAGACATCCCTATCAAGATTTGTGAGGAACCCCATGAGGCATCTTCATATTTCATAGATGCCTCCCGAACCACAGCCTGGAACTGCTGCAGTGTGTTCTCAAAAATGGCAGTCTTCCAAGTCACATGGCAAATAGAACAGAGGAGTATTCCCAAAGCATGTTTTACACAATCTTACCAGAACTCAAAAGAAGCTGGTAAAATACTCTGCCTCTTTTAACTGTTGCAGATTCAAGATGAAATATATTGTCCCCTCTTTTTTTAGAGGGCTTCCCAGGTGGCTCAGTGTTAAAGAATCTCCTGCTAAGCAGGAGAGGTGCATTGGCTCCCTGAATCAAGACCCACTGGAGAAGGAAATGGCACCCCATTCCAGTATTCTTGTATAGGAAATCCCACTGTCAGGAGCCCGATGGGCTACAGTCCATAGGGCCACAAAGAGTTGAATATGACTTAGCATTTAAACAACAACAAAACGTTTTTTAGAGGAGTTATCTCAGAATGCTCACATCCTATATATTACACTGATCATGAAAGATAGTAGAAAAGCTTATCTTCCAACCACTGCTATTCAGGTGCCTTACCAGTGTATCAGGAATATTTGCTGATTGTCAGGTCATCTTAACACAATGTCATCAAGATAGTGCATCAGTAGATGTTCTGTCAAAATGTCAATATGAGAAAATTTTAGACAAACTATATAGAGACAGAGAGCAGGGAGAGTCAACTCTGTCCCAGGGCAAAACTAAAAATGATTACTACAGTCTGATGTTCTTTCTTGATGGGATTGAAAAGAAGGAATTCACCAGATCAACAGCTGAATAAAAAATGTTGGAGGCTGTAATAACACATTGTAGAAAAGATACTACATCAAGTGAGGCAGTGCAAATTGGGACCACAACTTATTTTTAAGTTTAACTTAACTATCTTCTGCCATATTTCATCAGGATTTTGCATAAGTAATTTTGATAAAATAAAAGCAGATATGATGGGTAACATCCGTGCTGCATTCTTTAAGTCTGTATATTATGAGCGGTTCTAATTTCTGTCACTGCATCTGTGATAAAATGTTTCAGTTTCATTAATCTGCCAAAGGAGAGAAGCTTTAAAAACCTCTATATGCCTTTTCCTCAATAATTGTTCTTACTGTATAGGCCAGGGGACCCGTTGTTAATCTTCTGCTAACTTTGTTGTTGTTCAGTCACTCAGTCGTGTCTGACTCTTTGTAACCCCATGGACTGCAGTAAGTTATCTTGAATCTGCAACAGTTAAAAGAAGCACAGTATTTTATCAGCTTCTTTTGAGTTCTGGTAAGATTGTGTAAAACATGCTTTGGGAATACTCCTCTGTTCTATTTGCCATGTGACTCGGAAGACTGCCATTTTTTGAGAACACACTGCAGCAGTTCCAGGCTGTGGTTCAGGAGGCATCTATGAAATATGAAGATGCCTCATGGGGTTCCTCACAAATCTTGATAGGGATGTCTTAGTGCTGATCTTTAGGTTCTGGAAAAAGGGCATATCCCTCTAGGCTGAATATGTAGCCTCTTCAAAACCATATTTGTGAAATATTTCTTAATCATGGATAATGTTGGGTAAAGAAAAGAGCAACCAGACCACAGGTAGTGATCATTTGTGTCCCTTCCATTGTTCTGAGAAAATCACCTGCAGAGGACAGCTCTCAGGCACTTTCACATTAAGAGGACTCCACCTTTCTTAGAAGTCATTTTGACAATCATCTTATGCCCATTCATGCTTCTTGAGGACCTCATCCTAATCTAATAGATTAATAATTATATCTTTCAAATATATAGTACTTCATGGTTATCTTCATACTCATTTTTTCATAAGAGACAATCCATAAGCTCAAATACATTGTTTTTGCAGTAGGTTTCAAATCTCAGTTACTATTTATAACATTTTTTTACTTTAATAATAATCTTGGTGCTAGTAGTATAATCTTTTCTTGATTAAAATTGAACTTTGCATTTTGTAGAACAGCATGCCAATGATACATTCTCCAGTTAAAATTAACATGTTTGTCATATATTTAACATTACAACAATAATCAGCATGTTACTATCCAAAAATGTTTTGGTAAAGATTTAGAAAGAATAAATACACAAAAAAATTATGCAGACATTTTTTTTTCAACAGTATCCAGGGAATAGAAACATTTCTTTCACTGAAATCATTGATTTTTTTTCCAAAGAAGGAATGAGATAAAAAGAATGAATGAAAGCACCTGCCATAAAATGGAAGGCTTGGACTCTTGTTCCAATTCTTCCATTCTCTTTAGTCTTAGGTAAGTCACTTCACCTCTTTGTATCTTACAGGATTTTATATAGATTTAATGAGAAAGAATACATAAAGTTCTTTTTAAATAATTAAATATGTATTATAATATTAAAGGTATATTTTAATAATGTAATTGTTGCAACCCAAAATAAGGAGTGCATTTGTGTATGAGTTTATTCAAGCTTTTACCATCTGGATATAAAATTTTCATAGTTAAATAAATCATAATTCTGTTTTTAATTTTTTATGTGGGTTTATAGACAAACACATGTATAACAAAACATTATCATTATTTGATTAGCTTAGAGTTGGGAATGTTTTGATACAAAGGTGACAAAATGAGGAGATGGTTGATTATTTAAAAACAGAACTTTAAAGCTTCAGTGATTATTTTCAAAATGAGTTAATCTCTATAGTTTTTATACATCATAAAAGTAAAGTAAAAAGGAAAACTAATTTTGTATTGCTATCACATTTAATTGAGATACCAGTAAAACCAGCAAACTAATAAATATTTCCATAAGCATTACCAAGTTAACCTTACTTACTTCAAATCCTGACATACTTTCTTCCTCCAGGCTTGGGTGAACAGCATTATGATTTTATAATGTAAAGGCTACGGTTTTTCCAGTGGTCATGTATGGATGTGAGAGTTGGACTGTGAAGAGAGCTGGGCGCTGAAGAATTGATGCTTTTGAACTGTGGTGTTGGAGAAGACTCTTGAAAGTCCTTTGAACTGCAAGGAGATACAAGCAGTCCATTCTAAAGGAGATCAGCCCTGGGTGTTCTTTGGAAGGAATGATGCTAAAGCTGAAACTCCAATACTTTGGCCACCTCATGCAAAGAGTTGACTCATTGGAAAAGACTGTGATGCTGGGAGGGATTGGGGGCAGGAGGAGAAGGGGATGACAGAGGATGAGATGGCTGGATGGCATCACTGACTCGATGGGCGTGAGTCTGAATGAACTCCGGGAGTTGGTGATGGACAGGGAGACCTGGCATGCTGCGATTCATGGGGTCGCAAAGAGTCACACACGACTGAATGACTGAACTGAACTGAAAGAAAATTTGCAAATAAAATTACCAAAACTTTGGAGTCAAGCAAACTGATTTTAAAGTTTCTCTTCCAGCTTTCTTACTCTTTAGCTATTTGATACAGAACTATTTAACCAATGTTTGCTATGGAAAGTAAGTGATGAAAAAAATGTTTGTTCACTTAAACATTCAGTTACTTTTATAGAAACCTTGAAAAAGTACTTTAGTGTCTATCAGTTGGAAACTGTGAAACATCAGGTGATCCATAATCTCTTCATTTAGAATAAAATCTTAAGAAATCTACAACAAAAAGCAATAGTTTAACAGGGTAATATTTAAGGCACACACACACACACACACACACACACACACACATTACACTAACAGGAAACAATTAGGCATTGCATTTAAAAAAGTCATTAAGTCTCACCAAATTATGAAACAAAGATAAATTTCACAAAATATGTTCAATACTGTACTGGAGAGATGAGCATGTTCATGGACTAGAAAATATCATATTGTTAAGATAAATTATATATTGAACTATAAAAGCAAGACGATTCCAGTCATGATCTTGGCAAAATATTTCATATAAATTGATTTCTTCTAGAATGTATATGAAAACTGAAAGGAACTGAGAATAAGCAAAGTAATTACAAAAAGTAAGACTAAGATAAATGAAGTATATTTACCATAAAATAATGAAGACAGCATTATGTTTGTAATAAAGACAGACATCAAGATCAATGGAATGAAATAAAGAGATTCACATGCTTGTGGTCAATTGATTTTTTGACAAAAAAAAAAAAGGTGATTCAGTAGGGGAAAATGTAGTTTTTATGTGTGTGGTGTTAGAAAAATGGATGTACACATGTAAAGAAAAAAAGAAACTTATACCTTTACCTCTCACATACACAATAAATAAAAATGACTCGAGAGCACTAAATTAAGAACTAAAACTAGAAAACAGATAAATCTATGTGACCTTTATTTTTAGCAAAGGTTTATAATATTAAGCAAAATAATATAATATAAAAAAATAAACTGGACTTCTGAAACATTTAAAACTTTTGTTTTTCAAAGGATGCTTTGAAAAAAATTGGATAACAAACCAAAAACAGGCAGAATATTTTGCAAAGCATGATTCTGAGGAAGACTTATGTCCAGAATATATAAACAATTCTCCAAATCTAAATATTTGAAAATAAAATAATCCTCAAAAACTGGACAGATACTTTTAGTGGGTATTTCATGCAAGGGAAAAAAAAAGAAAAGGAATGAGAAGTGAGCAATTGCAAACGTTTAGTATTGTAAAGCTTTGGAGAACTGGAAATACTTACCCCTGTATGTCCCCTTGATTAGCTATAATTAAAGAGACAGTAAAAACACAAGAGTCAGAAGATGAGGCTAACAGAACTCTGATGCTGGTTGAAACAAAATTGCTTCATATACTTTGGAAAGAATTTTGGAAAATTAATTTAGCATAAAATTAATCCTGGACCTAGCAATCATATTTCTATGTATTCATCGAAAAAATTAAAATAATGTCCACACAAAGAATTGTACTTAAATGTTCATAGTAGCTTTATTCATAATAGAGAAAACCTCCTGAAAATAAACCAGATAGAACAGCTGTCAATAGAATTCTACTCCGCAGTTAAAAGGAACAACTTATTGATAACAAAAAGGATGGACAAAAAAGTATGTTAAATGACAAAAGCCAGGCACACACACTCACACACACACACACACACACACACAAACAACTGCATACTGTGTAATTCCATTTATATGAATATTCTAGAAGAGTCAAAACTCTAGTGATGGAAATCATGTCAATAGTTGCTAAGGGGCTTCAGGTTGAGATGGAAGGTAGAGTTATGATTGCAGAAAAATATCAAGGTTTTTGGGTGATGGAAATATTCAGTTTTATGACTGTGGTGGTATTTATGTGAAATGTACATTTCCCAGAACTCATCTAACTCTAAAATTAAACTTGGTGAATTTTATTTTGTATACATTATACTTCAATATGGATCATTTTAAAAGTAGTACTATCCACAAGTTCTTTGCTATATTACATATCTCCAACAGTAGGGCATGGCATTGGAATTTGTACACATAAAGAGAGACACTTATGTCACCACACCATTCAGTGGCAGCCAAAATCTGCCTT
The DNA here is from genome assembly GCA_006410615.1 of Neotragus moschatus. Taxonomy (NCBI): domain Eukaryota; kingdom Metazoa; phylum Chordata; class Mammalia; order Artiodactyla; family Bovidae; genus Neotragus; species Neotragus moschatus. Next base: position 736,433 of record SJYA01000124.1, read on the forward strand.
TGACCTGCTCTACTCCACTCAGGAGTAGATTTAAATCTTAAAAATTTCCCCTTTCAGTGCCATTCTCAGAATGTTCATTATTTTTGCCCAGAAGTATCCTTTCAACCCTGCTCATGCTTCAAAAAATTGAGACCTCTTCCTTCATAACAAAATTTGGCTTTTGTAGGTGCAATTAATTAAAAATTATTGACTATCCACTATGCTGGATAATGGACTGGACACTTTCACATACATTTCTTAATCTTAATGATATTACTCTGAAACATGTATTGTTATTTCTAGACCAGGGTAGTGGTAGCCAAGGTGAGGAACCTGAGCAGGTTCAGAGACTTCTCAGTATTACCAGTTCACAAGCACACAGATTGTTCCATGTTGCCTCTGATCCTGTAAGATAGGGTATATTTCCAGTGTAAAATTATTAGGGGTTCATGATTAGTTGAATGTTAATATTTTAAGTATATATCTCCATTCTTAAAAGTCATATTGCGCTCAGTCACATCCAACTCTTTGTGACTCCTTGGACAGTAGTAGCCTTCAATGGAATTTTCCAGACAAGAATACTGAAATGAGTTGCCATTTCCTTCTCCAAAAGTTACGTTCAGTTCAGTTCAGTTTAGTTGCTCAGTCATGTCTGACTCTTTGCGACCCCATGAATCACAGCATGCCAGGCCTCCTTGTCCATCACCAACTCCCGGAGTTCACTCAGACTCACGCCCATCAAGTCAGTGATGCCATCCAGCCATCTCATCCTCTATCGTCCCCTTCTCCTCCTGTGCCAATCCGTCCCAGCATCACAGTCTTTTCCAATGAGTCAACTCTTCGCATGAGGTGGCCAAAGTACTGGAGCTTCAGCTTCAGCATCATTCCTTCCAAAGAAATCCCAGGGCTGATTTCCTTCAGAATGGACTGGTTGGATTTCCTTGCAGTCCAAGGGACTCTCAAGAGTCTTCTCTAACACCACAGTTCAAAAGCATCAATTCTTCGGTGCTCAGCCTTCTTTACAGTCCAACTCTCACATCCATACATGACTACTGGAAAAACCATAGCCTTGACTAAACATTCCTTAGTCGGCAAAGTAATGTCTCTGCTTTTGAATATGCTATCTAGGTTGTATGTACATAAAAGTGAATAGGAAGATGATTCATGGATTAATGCTAAAATGACTATAAATAAATGAAAATTTAGAAATAAGAAGTAGGTGAGTAATTTATAAAATCATCATTTAATTATAAGATGTAGAGATATATCATTCTGTTTAGTTATATTACAAAGCAGAAAGAAAAGAAACTTTGGAATCACTTTAAAAATAATAAAATTCTCTTTAAATAATAATGGTAATTGAAAATGCAGATATTGTATCTTAAAACATTTTGTACCAGTCATTGTTAGGAAATCCAGATTAATTAATACCTTTTCTTACCTTATTAAAACTGTGCCTAAGGCAAACAAAAATATTTTATTTTATTATTTTTTTTTTTACAAAAATACTTTAGAAGTAACATCTATAATAAGAACTAGTTCTTGGAATTCATAATGTTGGAATATGTCTAGTTGTTTTGTTTTCTTCTAAGTGAGTCACTGTTTCCTTCACTTGGCTTACTTTGTTGCAGTAGGCATATGTGCTTAAGATGAAATCCCTGAATTTAGTTTCATTATAATAAATGTTTTTTTATCAACTTGAGTAAGAGTCATCTAAGACTCTCCCCACCCCCATCTTTATCAATTCAGGAGAATCTGACCTACAAATTTTGCTTTTATAGAACAAGAATATATACAAATTAAAGTAGAAATTCATCACCTATGATGTCGATTTAAAAGGTAAGATCATAAATGGTGTATGAGATGCTAACAACAGTATCAATCAAGAATCTAACATGTGAAAATGATAATCTTTAGCAAAGTAGAGTCTACATTACAATAAAGAAGAATAGTTGCTTGTTGCTCATTTACTGTCAATCCCATGCTTTAGAGACAAAACTGTAAAATTATAGTATTATATATTACTACCTGGTTTAAAGAAAAAAAGAAAAACTAGGAGTATAGTTGCTGTGTTAGTGAATCAGCTATTTGTATACTTAGAGCCACATCCACTTGGACCCCCTCCCTCTCATCTAGGACACCCATCTATCCGACCCATCTGGTTCACCAAAGATCACTTCTCTTTACCATGAACCATCCAAGAGAAGAGGCATTGGAAAGTTCATACTCTTTTTTCTTTTTTAATTGGCATACAATTGATTTACTATATTGTGTTCAGTTGATTTNTTGGACCCCCTCCCTCTCATCTAGGACACCCATCTATCCGACCCATCTGGTTCACCAAAGATCACTTCTCTTTACCATGAACCATCCAAGAGAAGAGGCATTGGAAAGTTCATACTCTTTTTTCTTTTTTAATTGGCATACATTTGATTTACTATATTGTGTTCAGTTGATTTACTATGTTTTGTTAGCTTCAGATGTACAACAAAGTGAATCTATTTTATATATAAATACACACATCAGTTCAATTCAGTTCAGTTCAGTCGGTCAGTCATGTCAGACTCTTTTCGACCCCATGAATGGCAGCATGCCAGGTCTCACTGTCCATCACCAACTCCCAGAGTTCACTCAGACTCACGCCCATTGAGTCAGTGATGCCATCCAGCCATCTCATCCTCTGTCGTCACCTTCTCCTCCTGCCCCCAATCCCTCCCAGCATCACAGTCTTTTCCAATGAGTCAACTCTTTGCATGAAGTGGCCAAAGTGCTGGAGCTTCAGCTTTAGCATCATTCCTTCCAAAGAAATCCCAGGACCGATCTCCTTCAGAATGGACTGGTTGGATCTCCTTGCAGTCCAAGGGACTCTCAAGAACCTTCTCCAACACCACAGTTCAAAAGCATCAATTCTTTGGCGCTCAGCCTTATACATTATTTATCAGATTCCTTCCCATATCAGCTATTACAGAATATTGAGCAGAATATCCTGGTGTTATAGGATAGAGGTCTGGGCTTCCATGATGGCTCAACAGTAAAGAATCCGCCTATAATGCAGGAGCCAAAAGAGACATGGGTTTGGTCCCTGGGTTGGGAAGATCCCCTGAAGGAGAAAATGGGAATCCACTCCTGTATTCTTGCCTGGAAAATTCCATGGACAGAGGAGCCTGTCAGGCTACAGCCCATAGGGTTGCAGAGTGAGTGGACATGACTGAGTGACTGAACACACATACACATATCCACACTCACACTCAAACACACACTGTGCTATACAGTAGGTCCTTATTAGTTATATATTTTTATATAGTAGTGTATATATGTTAATTCCAATCTCCTAATTTGTCTCCCCAAGTTTCCCCTTTGGCAGGTGTGTTTGACTTCAAACTCTCTGAGTTTGTTTCTGTTTTGTAAGTAAGTTCATTTGTATCATTTTTATTAGATCGCATTAGATCGCACGTATAACTGATATCATTTGATGTTTGGTTTTCTGTCTTACTTCATTTAGTAGGATAATCTCTGGGTCCATAAATGTTGCTGCAAAAGGCATTATTTTCTCCTTTTTATTTTATTTTTAAATATAAATTTATTTATTGTCCTTTTCTATGGCTGAATAATATTCCCATATATATATGTACCAGATCTTCTTTATCCATTGCTTTGTCAATGGGAATTTAGGTTATTTCCATGTCTTTCAGTTCAGTTAATTTCAGTCACTCAGTCGTGTCCAACTCTTGAATTGCAGCACACCAGGTCTCCCTGTCCATCATTAACTCCTGGGGTTCACTCAAACTCATGTCCATTGAGTCAGTGATGCCATCCAGCCATCTCATCCTTGGTCATCCCCTTCTCCTCCTGCCCCCAATCCCTCCCAGAAACAGAGTCTTTTCCAATGAGTCAACTCTTCCCATGAGGTAGCCAAAGTACTGGATTTTTAGCTTTAGTATCATTCCTTCCAAAGAACACTCAGGACCAATCTCCTTTAGAATGGACTGATTGGATTTCCTTGCAGTCTTAGCTATTGTAAATAGTACTACAATGAACACTAGGGTACATGTGTCTTTTCAAATTATGATCTTCTTCAGATATATACCAAGAAAAGGGATTCCTGGATCATATGATAGTTATATATTTTCTTTGTTAGGGACCTCTATACTGTTTCCCATAATGATTGTACCAATTTATACTCCCAGCAACAGAGTAGGGGAGTTCTCTTTTTTCAACACCCTCTACAGCATTTATTGTTTGTAGCGTTTTTGATGATTGTCTTTTTGACTGGTGTGAGGTAATACCTTATTGTGATTTTTATTTGCATTTCTCTAATAATGAGTGATATTGAGCATCTTTTCATGTGCTTTTTGGCTGTTTGTATACTTCTTTGGAGAAATGTCTATTTAGATCTTCAGCCAATTTTTGATTTGATTGTTAGATTTTTTTAATATTGAATTGAATGAGTTGCTTGTATATTTTGGAAATTAATCCACTGTTAGTTGAATTGTTTGCAAATATTTTGTCCCATTCTGTGTGTTGTCTTTTTTTTTTATTTGTTTGTTTCCTTTTCTGTAGAAAGGCTTTTAAATTTAATTAGGTTCTATTTGTTTATTTTGTTATTACTTTCCTTACACTAGGTCAGTTCAAAAAGATATGATTACAATTGTATGCCAGAGAGTGTTCTGCCTTTGTTTTCCTCTAAGAATTTTGTTGTATCTGGCTTTTATTTAGAACTTTAATCCATTTTGAGTTTATTTTTGTGTATGGTGTTAGGTAGTGTTCTAACTTCATTCTTTTACATGTAGCTGTCCAGTTTACTAATCATCACTTACTGAAGACATTATCTTTTCTCTATTGTATATCCTTGCCTCCTTTGTCATAGTTTAGGTGACCATACATGCATGGGTTTATCTCTGCCTTGTTTGAGCTTCATATGAAATAGTGTCTGCATTAGACATTTTTTCATTAACTATAGATTATTATTGGCATATATCTGTCATAAATTGCTTTTCCAAGATTTTGAATTTTCTAACACTAAAAAGAAAAAACAACAACAAAATAAAAAAGCATCTTCAACCATTCTTTAACAATTATCTACAAGATGTTGGGCAAAAATATGATTTCAGAATGATCTTATGTCAACCACTCACCTAAAACAGTGGTTAAATCTGAGTCTATTCAATTTTAAATCATCTAGGTAACTGAAATAATGACTATTTTCTACATAATTTAATAATATCCTCCACAGAGGTGGCTGAATTGGGCTTGAGAAGAAGTGTCCTATGATGTAATTATAATTAGTCTTATTGACATGGCCTTAATAAAGGTCAACCTCAAATTCAGAATCTTTTCACAAGAATGTATCCTTGAAATGATATAAAGGGAGAGTGGACATTTAGTATTTTTAGTTTGTATCACAGTTTTCTTTAGGGGTATTAAAATAGCATCAGTTTTATTGATTTATATAATATTTAAGTGGACTAAAACATAGAAATCATTAAAGTAGTATATTACACAGAGTGAAATATGAGTACATGTTAACTCATTTTCTTATAAGCAATAAACATTATCTGTGGCTATAGTCTAAAGTCAAGGACAAGTACATGATTCAACCTAAATTATCCACATGTTCTCTCTGAAGATTGAAGTTCAGAGTATACCTTTGAATCCATTTTCTGTATATCAAGGGTCAAACCGAAGATAAATTTTGAAGACCACTGCAGTTGTCCAGGCAACAGATCAGATATGTTTTATTGCTGCTCTCAACCTTAGAGAAAGGAGAGATAAAAGCATAAGAAGGAGGGTAACTCCAACAAGGCTCTGTATGGAGATCTAAAAGTAAGAGTGTTAGTCATCACTACAGCTCATTAGCTTTGTTATAAGCTCAAATCTAATCTCTAAGCTCAAGGTTTCTCAGAAGATATTCTTGAAGGCCCCTTTAAGTTTAAAGTTTCTGTGGTATTATAATTTACTCCCATAACATTTTTTTAAAGTAATAAAAGATAAAAAATATCTTGAAAATGTATGTTCAGTTTAAAATTTCAGTTATGAAATCCTATCTTGAATAGGTACCACTTTGCACTCAATTTGGCATGCTGTGATGCCTGAAGAGTTAATGTTAAGAAATGGTTAACAATTATTTGAATTTTAGTAGCCACTGATACAGACACGAAACAAACATTGGACACTCCAACAGTGGAGAGTTGATTCAAACTTTGGTTTTAATTACTATGGTTGCCTCTGAAAATTAAAATCACATTGGCCATATGTATTTTCATTTTTCAGCAAAGTTTCATATATGGGTTATATATATATTTATGTAATTATGACATTGTGATGGAAAATAAAGATATAAAACAACATTGACTTGAATTTTGTAAATAATTTTATGCTTACTTGCTTCCCTTTTGCATTTGTTTCTAAGTTCCTAAATAGCTACTGAAGTCTCCTTTAGTTTTACCTTGTGATTTTGTGTGAAAGAGATAGAGAAAGAGAAAAGGAGTAGGGAGATTATAAGAGATAGAGATTGGATTTAGAAACTAAAATTGAATATAATTTTGTTTCATGTTTTTCTAATTTTAACTGGTAGGTTAAAATCTCAGTAGACTATATCTGAGTAAAGATGTAAGGCATCAATTCACTTCAGTTCTGTCGCTCAGTAGTGTCTGACTCTTTGCAACCCCATGAACTGCAGCACTCCAGGCCTCCCTGTCCATCATCCACTCCCAGATTCCACCAAAATCCTTGTCCATTGAGTCAGTGATGCCATCCAGTCATCTCATCCTCTATCGTCCCCTTCTCCTCTTTCCCTCAATCTTTCCCATCATGAGGGTCTTTTCCAATGGGTTAGTTCTTCCCATCAGGTGGCCAAAGGATTGGAGTTTCAGCTTCAACATCAGTCCTTTCAATGAACACTCAGGACTGATCTCCTTTAGGATGGACTGGTTGGATCTCCTTGCAGTTCAAGAGACTATTGAGAGTTTTCTCCAACACCACAGTTCAAAACTATCAATTCTTCAGCCTCAGTTTTCTTTATAAAGCTCTCACATCCATACATGATCATTGGAAAAACCGTAGCCTTGACTAGATGGACCTCTGTTGGCAAAGTAATGTCTCTGCTTTTGAATATGCTATCTAGGTTGGTCATAACTTTCCTTTGGCTGAAGAAAATACTACATATTAAAGGTGTTGTTTAGTCCCTAAGTCATGTTTGACTCTTTTGCAACCCCATGGACTGTAGCCTGCCAAGTTCCTCTGTCCTGGGATTTTCAAGGCAAGAATACTGGAGTGGGTTACTATTTTCTTTTCCAAGGTGTCTAAATAGTCCATATTCTCAAGGACTAAGGATTCAAGACAGTAAACCTGCTAAACTTTGGGCTATAGAATAAGCCTGACTAACTTTTAAATTATTTGAATCTGGTGGGACAGAATTTTATTGGCTACTTTAATATATGACAGTTTACTCTTCTTTTTGATTAAATTTTAATAGACTAATATTTTGTGTATGTGGACTTTTACATGTTTTGTTGATATACCAACTTGATTTCATATGTTAATTGAAAAAAGCCCATGAATTATGTATCATATTTCAGATCAAAATATATATCTTGTATTAAACTGTGCTCAGAAAAAATTAGTCTATTGAAAGCAAGAAGGTCTCTGGAATTTCCTAATTAGAGCATGTTCAGCAATTTTCTTGAAAGCCTGACAAATATTCACAACTTTAAAATACCCATTGAATTAGTGAGTTTTTAGATCATGAGTTGACGGAACTTATAACAGTACGACATAATCAGAGATGTTTCTTGTATGTAGACATAATTCACATAGAAGTCTTGAGGAAAAGCTTTAGTGACAGTATGTCTTTAATTTTCATACAAAATATGACTTGGGTAACTTCTAAAAATTTGATCTTCGTCAGTGGGATTTTCATCAGTGGGAATCACATAGGAAATATAGTTGACTAAGTCTTTGTCTCAAGTGAGAGACTTATAACCTCTTTATCTGTAAAGATAAAGATAATAGTAACTAGTTAGACTATTGCACAGCTAATTTCAGTAAATATCATGTCACTTATTAAACATTCAGTATATTAGCTATACTTGTTGCTGTTATTATTATTAATTTTGATGCACTCAGAAATGTGAAAACCATATACTTACTTATTTTCTACTATAACAGTAATATCAAAATAATATCTCAGAACCAGTAATTCTTTCTATACACATGTACGTATTTTAATGTTTCAGAATTGCTTCAGGTCACTGATAGATGATTCCATCAAAAATGGTGAACTTCTGAAATCTGATGCATTTGTTTTGCAATTAGCAAATTTCACTGATCATTCTAGCAATTTCATTTACAGACTTAGACTTCAAAACTGGAATCTTGGTTTGTAATATTACTTACTCCTGAAAATGATTAGAAAGAAACTGGAACATGGATTTCAGAATTTGCTAAAGCGTTATATTGAAAATCTCTCTTAGGGTGTGCATTTTTAATATTCAGTGGAAAATTACCCATTATTTTAACTCTCATGTGACAAGTTAAAAATAGCTTGATGAAAATTAGTTCTCTTACTTTTCTTTTCAAAAACAGTCTTCATCTGGCATCTCTAAACAGACAGCAAATTGCTATATGCATTATGCATCTTCCTCTTAAAACTGACAATTCAGGAACCGGGTATGCTTGTGTTAACTTAAATTGCTCAAGATATTGTCAGTGAAAACTAACAGTTAATTGTTTAATTAATATAGTGAAGATAATTTCAACTAAAGATGTACATATCTAAACTATGGACTATATTTCTGTGCCTCTGTGCATATACTTTAGATTTATTTATCATATCTATCTACCTAGTTTCATGGTTAACATAAGAAATGTGAAATAGAAGAGCTTGAGACCTGGACTTATGTAACTCTTTAAATTGTTAACACTGAATTCCTGATGGTAAAGTTATATTCAATATATCCAGTATATATTAATATTTATGATCAGTGAAGTACAGTCACAGGCTCTTCAATGGTGTTCAATAGAAATTTTCTTAAATCTTCTGTCATTCTATAAACAAAATAATACTTCCTGAGTACTTACTTGTTGTCTTCAATATCAATTACTTTACACTTCAGTTGGGCTTCCCAGTTGATCCCCTAGAGAAGGAAATAACAATACTCCAGTATTCTTGCCTGGAAAATTCCATCGACAGAAAGCCAGGTGGGATACAGTCAATGGGGTGGTGAGGAGTCAGACACAACTGAGCAACTAAGCATGTGTGTACACTTCATTTAACTATATCACAAAACTGAGAAGTGTGCATTATATGAGAAACTAGAACATCAAAGTTTTATATAGCTACCAAATTTCACACAGTTTAGTTGTGACTAGGATCCTGCCCTGGATTAACTAATCCTAAAGCCTTTGACCGCCCTTTTACCTACCCTTTCTTGGTTATGTTCTTTGCTTGTTCTCACAGAGGTTTGGTATTATGATTTCACTCTGGTCTGAGAGGTAGCTGATGCACAATAAATTAGCATAAAAAGAAGTAAAACCTTTTCCTCAATTGTTATAGACAAAAATTCTACTACTTTTGCCCACAGTCTGTTTTCTTCATGGAGTCTGAAAACACCCAAGTACTAACCAATCAACCAAAGCTTCCCTATTCTTATTCTTCCTTTATGCTTCTTTCAGTGCTCACTGTCTAAGTCCTGCCATCTCTTCTGACATATCTGTTTTGGAAGTTTCTTCCAGGCTGCTCATCATTGATTCCTTCCTCCATTCCCCATCATTTACAAAGAACACACCAGTATCAATTAGTCTAGAGTTGCTTGTTATTTTTTGACCTTTAAAAAGGCCAAGTCTTTCAATTTATTTGCTTCAGTTGTGTACTTGACAATATTGTTTCCTGGGTCATGGGTCGATTTTGATTTGATAACTCAGAATTTTTCCTCTCAATTTTGTAACTCAATGAATTTTTGATGATTTCAATTTATTGACAATGTGCACATGCTCCTTGACTTTAGCTCCTTCTGTAACTATTTCTAATTTTATACTGAAATATAATTGTACTTTGGAATCATTTTGAAAATCATTATTTCTCCCTAATTCATATTCAAAACACTGAACTCTTCCTTTGCCTTCTCACATTACCAAGGTCATAGCCTCTCATACCTACTGTATAGACTATTGTTCACTATCTTTAGAAGACTAAAGATTTGAACAAGTATATTGACATAATCAGAGGGAACACAATGTCCTCCATTCATTCAGAGTATCTACCTGATTACAAATTTCCCTTGATATTGTACTTATCACACAAAATGACTTCAGAAAGTTAACA
>SJYA01000124.1:746769-896119 GCA_006410615.1 Neotragus moschatus
TTCATTTTTCAGCAAAGTTTCATATATGGGTTATATATATATTTATGTAATTATGACATTGTGATGGAAAATAAAGATATAAAACAACATTGACTTGAATTTTGTAAATAATTTTATGCTTACTTGCTTCCCTTTTGCATTTGTTTCTAAGTTCCTAAATAGCTACTGAAGTCTCCTTTAGTTTTACCTTGTGATTTTGTGTGAAAGAGATAGAGAAAGAGAAAAGGAGTAGGGAGATTATAAGAGATAGAGATTGGATTTAGAAACTAAAATTGAATATAATTTTGTTTCATGTTTTTCTAATTTTAACTGGTAGGTTAAAATCTCAGTAGACTATATCTGAGTAAAGATGTAAGGCATCAATTCACTTCAGTTCTGTCGCTCAGTAGTGTCTGACTCTTTGCAACCCCATGAACTGCAGCACTCCAGGCCTCCCTGTCCATCATCCACTCCCAGATTCCACCAAAATCCTTGTCCATTGAGTCAGTGATGCCATCCAGTCATCTCATCCTCTATCGTCCCCTTCTCCTCTTTCCCTCAATCTTTCCCATCATGAGGGTCTTTTCCAATGGGTTAGTTCTTCCCATCAGGTGGCCAAAGGATTGGAGTTTCAGCTTCAACATCAGTCCTTTCAATGAACACTCAGGACTGATCTCCTTTAGGATGGACTGGTTGGATCTCCTTGCAGTTCAAGAGACTATTGAGAGTTTTCTCCAACACCACAGTTCAAAACTATCAATTCTTCAGCCTCAGTTTTCTTTATAAAGCTCTCACATCCATACATGATCATTGGAAAAACCGTAGCCTTGACTAGATGGACCTCTGTTGGCAAAGTAATGTCTCTGCTTTTGAATATGCTATCTAGGTTGGTCATAACTTTCCTTTGGCTGAAGAAAATACTACATATTAAAGGTGTTGTTTAGTCCCTAAGTCATGTTTGACTCTTTTGCAACCCCATGGACTGTAGCCTGCCAAGTTCCTCTGTCCTGGGATTTTCAAGGCAAGAATACTGGAGTGGGTTACTATTTTCTTTTCCAAGGTGTCTAAATAGTCCATATTCTCAAGGACTAAGGATTCAAGACAGTAAACCTGCTAAACTTTGGGCTATAGAATAAGCCTGACTAACTTTTAAATTATTTGAATCTGGTGGGACAGAATTTTATTGGCTACTTTAATATATGACACTTTACTCTTCTTTTTGATTAAATTTTAATAGACTAATATTTTGTGTATGTGGACTTTTACATGTTTTGTTGATATACCAACTTGATTTCATATGTTAATTGAAAAAAGCCCATGAATTATGTATCATATTTCAGATCAAAATATATATCTTGTATTAAACTGTGCTCAGAAAAAATTAGTCTATTGAAAGCAAGAAGGTCTCTGGAATTTCCTAATTAGAGCATGTTCAGCAATTTTCTTGAAAGCCTGACAAATATTCACAACTTTAAAATACCCATTGAATTAGTGAGTTTTTAGATCATGAGTTGACGGAACTTATAACAGTACGACATAATCAGAGATGTTTCTTGTATGTAGACATAATTCACATAGAAGTCTTGAGGAAAAGCTTTAGTGACAGTATGTCTTTAATTTTCATACAAAATATGACTTGGGTAACTTCTAAAAATTTGATCTTCGTCAGTGGGATTTTCATCAGTGGGAATCACATAGGAAATATAGTTGACTAAGTCTTTGTCTCAAGTGAGAGACTTATAACCTCTTTATCTGTAAAGATAAAGATAATAGTAACTAGTTAGACTATTGCACAGCTAATTTCAGTAAATATCATGTCACTTATTAAACATTCAGTATATTAGCTATACTTGTTGCTGTTATTATTATTAATTTTGATGCACTCAGAAATGTGAAAACCATATACTTACTTATTTTCTACTATAACAGTAATATCAAAATAATATCTCAGAACCAGTAATTCTTTCTATACACATGTACGTATTTTAATGTTTCAGAATTGCTTCAGGTCACTGATAGATGATTCCATCAAAAATGGTGAACTTCTGAAATCTGATGCATTTGTTTTGCAATTAGCAAATTTCACTGATCATTCTAGCAATTTCATTTACAGACTTAGACTTCAAAACTGGAATCTTGGTTTGTAATATTACTTACTCCTGAAAATGATTAGAAAGAAACTGGAACATGGATTTCAGAATTTGCTAAAGCGTTATATTGAAAATCTCTCTTAGGGTGTGCATTTTTAATATTCAGTGGAAAATTACCCATTATTTTAACTCTCATGTGACAAGTTAAAAATAGCTTGATGAAAATTAGTTCTCTTACTTTTCTTTTCAAAAACAGTCTTCATCTGGCATCTCTAAACAGACAGCAAATTGCTATATGCATTATGCATCTTCCTCTTAAAACTGACAATTCAGGAACCGGGTATGCTTGTGTTAACTTAAATTGCTCAAGATATTGTCAGTGAAAACTAACAGTTAATTGTTTAATTAATATAGTGAAGATAATTTCAACTAAAGATGTACATATCTAAACTATGGACTATATTTCTGTGCCTCTGTGCATATACTTTAGATTTATTTATCATATCTATCTACCTAGTTTCATGGTTAACATAAGAAATGTGAAATAGAAGAGCTTGAGACCTGGACTTATGTAACTCTTTAAATTGTTAACACTGAATTCCTGATGGTAAAGTTATATTCAATATATCCAGTATATATTAATATTTATGATCAGTGAAGTACAGTCACAGGCTCTTCAATGGTGTTCAATAGAAATTTTCTTAAATCTTCTGTCATTCTATAAACAAAATAATACTTCCTGAGTACTTACTTGTTGTCTTCAATATCAATTACTTTACACTTCAGTTGGGCTTCCCAGTTGATCCCCTAGAGAAGGAAATAACAATACTCCAGTATTCTTGCCTGGAAAATTCCATCGACAGAAAGCCAGGTGGGATACAGTCAATGGGGTGGTGAGGAGTCAGACACAACTGAGCAACTAAGCATGTGTGTACACTTCATTTAACTATATCACAAAACTGAGAAGTGTGCATTATATGAGAAACTAGAACATCAAAGTTTTATATAGCTACCAAATTTCACACAGTTTAGTTGTGACTAGGATCCTGCCCTGGATTAACTAATCCTAAAGCCTTTGACCGCCCTTTTACCTACCCTTTCTTGGTTATGTTCTTTGCTTGTTCTCACAGAGGTTTGGTATTATGATTTCACTCTGGTCTGAGAGGTAGCTGATGCACAATAAATTAGCATAAAAAGAAGTAAAACCTTTTCCTCAATTGTTATAGACAAAAATTCTACTACTTTTGCCCACAGTCTGTTTTCTTCATGGAGTCTGAAAACACCCAAGTACTAACCAATCAACCAAAGCTTCCCTATTCTTATTCTTCCTTTATGCTTCTTTCAGTGCTCACTGTCTAAGTCCTGCCATCTCTTCTGACATATCTGTTTTGGAAGTTTCTTCCAGGCTGCTCATCATTGATTCCTTCCTCCATTCCCCATCATTTACAAAGAACACACCAGTATCAATTAGTCTAGAGTTGCTTGTTATTTTTTGACCTTTAAAAAGGCCAAGTCTTTCAATTTATTTGCTTCAGTTGTGTACTTGACAATATTGTTTCCTGGGTCATGGGTCGATTTTGATTTGATAACTCAGAATTTTTCCTCTCAATTTTGTAACTCAATGAATTTTTGATGATTTCAATTTATTGACAATGTGCACATGCTCCTTGACTTTAGCTCCTTCTGTAACTATTTCTAATTTTATACTGAAATATAATTGTACTTTGGAATCATTTTGAAAATCATTATTTCTCCCTAATTCATATTCAAAACACTGAACTCTTCCTTTGCCTTCTCACATTACCAAGGTCATAGCCTCTCATACCTACTGTATAGACTATTGTTCACTATCTTTAGAAGACTAAAGATTTGAACAAGTATATTGACATAATCAGAGGGAACACAATGTCCTCCATTCATTCAGAGTATCTACCTGATTACAAATTTCCCTTGATATTGTACTTATCACACAAAATGACTTCAGAAAGTTAACAATTGCTAATGTACATCTATCTCTAACTGATGGAAAAATGTTGAAGAACTTAGTGCACCCTTGGGATTTTAACTTTTTGTATTAGATTGAATTGTATGAAATGTCTACTTTTGTAATTCAAAAACAGTTGATTATTAATTATTTATATGGCCCTACCTAAAAGACCTACATTTTAGCGATGTCTTGGTATTTATGTCCATTTGTTTGATACTTCTGGTAGCTGTTTTGTTATGTCATTATGTTCAAACTTGGCATTATTACTCATTAAGTTTACTTTATGGAATATCTTACCTCCCTTCTTGTCATCCCAGATTACCATTTATTTTGAGCAATTGCTTTTTATACTATACTACTAAGAGGTTACTATTCATGATGGCTTATTTCATTTATTCTCCATAGAGCAAATTAGGTCCTTCTTGCCTGTAGTTTTCATTTTAGGCCTTGTTTGTCTTGGCTCTTTGATTTGTCTTTCTATTTGTATCAGTTTCTGTGGAGGATAAACTCTATGGTGGCCTTCAGTGATCCTTCATGCCTGGTGTTCATGGCTTTATATAACCATCTCCCTTGGATATAGGCTTCCCTGGTGGCTCAGATAGTAAAGAATCCACCTGTAATGCAGGTGACTCAGGTTCGATCCTTGATTTGGGAAGATCCTCTGGAGAAGGGAATGGCTACCCACTCTAGTATTCTTGCCTGGAGAATTCCATGAACAGAGGAGCCTGGCAGGCTATAGTCCATGAGGTCACAAAGAACTGGACACAATCAAGTGACTAACACTTTTGGATGTGGGCAGAGAGATGAATTGCTTTTAATGAGTAGAACATAGCAAAGGTGTCAGGATATTATTCTCATTACATTACATTATATAACATCCTATCTTGTTATAGCAAGCTTGCCTAGAAATTTTCCTTGCTGACTTAACAAAGTGACTGTATTGGGAATGCCCCATGTGGGAAGAAACTGTGAGAGGCCTCTAGGAACTTCAGATGGCCTTTAGAAGCTGAGATTGGCCTCTAGACACTGAGAGCAGATTCCAGCAGGTAAAATGCAACAGTAAGTCAGAGCTCTCAGTCCTAAAAACTTAAGGAAATAAATTTTCTATTTAAGTGACCTTGAAATCAATCTGGTTAAACTTAAAAGATAAAAACACAAACTGGCTGACACCTTGTTCTCCACCTTTTGAAACCCTGAGAGATTCTTCTAAACCATGTCCAGATCCTGAATCAGACCCCTGAACCACAGAAACCGTTAGATAATAAAGAGCACCATGATCATATGTTTATACTGCAAAGAACAGATGTGAACAGGATACGCGGTACTGTATTTCTTCTAGGCAGCACGGACCTAAGTGCCTCTCTTTTCCTGCTAGATTCAATTAGAAAGGTTTGGAAAGAGAAAGCAGACAGAAGCCATACTGTTATTATTTTTTTCCTATAGTTACAGTAATGTAAGTACACACAGAAAAAGTCTGTTGTTTTTAAGGGATTCTAAGCTGATAGGTTTCTTACCAATTTAATGATAGACTCTTCTCCTACTCATTACTCATTCATCTGCATAACGACTGCGGTGAACAGGATTTCTAGTTGTTTAATACTGATGGATACACAGCAGGAAAAAAAAAAAAAAGGCTTGATGGAGACCTGAATATACTGATTTTAAAACAGGTCCCTTCTCAACGCAGGAAAGAGAAAACCCACAAAGTTAGCTCACAATCTCAACTTTCTCCCTGATGACAAACATAGAGCATGTATACCAGCATCTAAGTTGGTAACATCTACATTTTGGCTTGAAATATCCTGTTTATTGAAACCTCTGACCTCACTATTTAAAAAACCCATATGCTATTTTCCACTCCAAGTAGTGCCAATAGCATAATCCTCAGGTCTCATCATTTATAATTTTGCTTTACCCTTTTGATCCTAAACAAGGAACAGTTTGACATAACATAATAACTTGTCCTTTTCCTAAGATTTATAGCATATTAGTCAAGAACATAATAAATGCATTTAACTTACCAAATCAGAACTATATGTAATAATCGACCATAGTCTTCTGGCGAATACATTCTATTCCACTCATTCTGTGCATTCTCTGCTTCCTCTTGCAATAGCAAACAAAATCACCAAATTGATCAATGTAGCATCCAATCAGGGAGAAGGAAATGGCAACCGACTCCAGTACTCTTGCCTAGAGAATCCCATGGACAGAGGAGCCTGGTGAGCTGCTGTCCATAGGGTCACACAGAATCGGACACGACTGAACCGACTTAGCATGCATGCATGCATTGGAGAAGGAAATGGCAACCCACTCCAGTGTTCTTGCTTGGAGAATCCCAGGGGCAGAGGAACTCGATGTGCTGCCATCTATGGGGTCACACAGAGTTGGACATGACTGAAGTGACTTAGCAGCAGCATCCATTCAATATATAATGATTCTCTGTGACAAAAGAGTAGGATACAGAATGACATATTCCAGGACATAAATTATTTTTTTATTTGACTTGTCATACTTTTTCTTTTCTCATATGTTATCATTAAACACTTAGCATGTTAGCCTATATCCTTGTATTCAGACTTATAAACTATTTGTAATAAACTAATTCATGTAATATTGATCAAGATGAACTTAACATCCTTCTAAGCTTGACTAAACTTTACACAGTTTTTTTTTTTTTTCTGACTCTAGCTTTGACCACCTTTTACTTAGAGCTTTACTTTAGAAAATGTGTAACTGCAAATTCTTTCTCAGTTCCTTGAATGGAGATAAATCCCCCAGTCTCTTGCAAGTTTTATAACCCTGGAATGTCATCCCCAAGGATCTGGGAGCTATTCCATTAAAATGTAACCATCAAGAAAGATAAGATTTTTATTTTCACAGAGAGAATCTTCCCATTCTCTTTGTGAAGACAGGAGTCTAACTTCAGTAAGTTGTTTAGTCCCTAAGTCGTCGGACTCTTTTTGACCCTGTGGACTATAGCCCGCCAGGTTCCTTTGTCCATGGGATTTCTCTTGCAAAAATATTGGAGTGGTTGCCATTTCCTTAACTAGGGGATCTTTCTGAATCAAAGATGGAGCCCAGATCTCCTGTATTGGCAAATGGATTCTTTACCATTGAGCCAACAGGGAAGCCAACTTCACTGAGTGCCAATTAGCAAAAACACATGGCCTAATCACAACCTCAGTTCAGGTCAGTTCAGTCACTCAGTCATATTCGATTCTTTGAGACCCTATGAATCACAGCATGCCAGGCCTCCCTGTCCATCATCAACTCCCAGAGTTCACTCAGACTCCCGTCCATCGAGTCGGTGATGCCATCCAGCCATGTCGTCCTCAGTCGTCTCCTTCTCCTCCTGCCCCCAATCCCTCCCAGCATTAGAGTCTTTTCCAATGAGTCAACACTTCTCATGAAGTGGTCAAAGTACTGGAGTTTTGGCTTTAGCATTGTTCCCTCAAAAGAAATCTCAGGGCTGATCTCTTTCAAAATGGACTGGTTGGATCTCCTTGCAGTCTAAGGGACTCTCAAAAGTCTTCTCCAACACAACAATTCAAAACGATCAACTTTTCGGCACTCAGCTTTCTTCACAGTCCAAATCTCACCTCCATACATGACCACTGAAAAAAACATAATCTTGACTAGACGGACCTTTGTTGGCAAAGTAATGTCTCTGCATTTCAATATGTTATCTAGTTTGGTCATAACTTTTCTCCCAAAGAGTGTCTATTAATTTCATGGCTGCAGTCACCATCTGCAGTGATTTTGGAGCCCAAAGAAAATAAAGTCTGACACTGTTTCCACTGTTTCCCATCTATTTCCCATGAAGTGATGGGACCAGATGTCATGATCTTCATTTTCTGAATGTTGAGCTTTAAGCCAACTTTTTCACTCTCCTNCTACTCCATTTCTTCTGAGGGATTCCTGCCCTCAGTAGTAGATATAATGGTCATCTGATTTAAATTCACTCATTCCAGTCCATTTTAGTTCGCTGATTCCAAAAGTTTAACCTAAACAGCTTTCAGAATATACATCACAAACATTACATAGTTGGTCTGTTTTCCTTTGTTTAGGATAGTTGCCAAATTAAATATAGTTTGGATACTAGTAAATTTAGTCTTTAGCCAAAGAAACCTAATTTTCCTAGGTTTTCTTAGGTTTATAAATTTTCTTCATATCGATATTATGAGAAAGAAAAATTAATAGATTCATATCCTTTTAAAAAGGAAAGCTAGTCTAGGCTATAGGTAAACCAACCCTTACCATACCTACACCTAAATGATTAACAAGATATGCCTTTTTTTTTGTTACCTTATTTTTTTGGTTGCACTAGGTCTTTGTTGCTGCATAAGGGCTTTCTCTCGTTGTGGTGAGTTGGGGTTATTCTTCATTGCAGTGCATGGTTTTCTCATGCAGTGGCTTCTCTTATTGTGGAGCTCATGCTATAGGTGCCCAGGCTTCAGTATTTTTTTCACTGAATTAATTGCAGACTCAGTAGTTGTGGCACAAGGACTCTAGGGCACAGACTCAGCAGTTGTGGCGCATGGACTCAGTTGCTCTGCAGCGTGTGGGACATTCCTGGACCAGAGATTGAATCTGTGTCTCCTGCACTGGCAGGGAGATTCTTATTCATAGTAGCACCAGGGAAATCCTGCCTTTTTTGTTTTATATAGAAATGTTTTGTATCTAAAATCATTACTTAAAAAATCAAAGCATAATTTTATATCACTTTTTTGAAAATACTAAAAGAACATACTGAAATTTTAAAGTATGCTATGTTTAAAGTGTCCTTAAAAATTTAGAGCAAGTGTCTATGTAATATGACTTGCCTTTTCATTTTCTACATATATCTACTGTACCAAAGAATAACTTACTAAATGTCTTCAGGCATAAATGGAGAACATAAAACCTTATCTTACAAGTATTATCTAAATATTCCCTGCTGGATAAAGGGAGATAGGCTAAGCTTCCAAACATCAAGATTTAAAGAGCTATCATTCTTCACATATATGACTGGCACTGAATATTGATCTATGCATTTAGAAAGGCTTTACCACATTTCTCAACAGTATGTGTAATAGGTGTTGATGGTACTTAGTAGAATAGCTTTTTGACATGAAAATTACTTATGTCCAGTATAATCATTCAGATTCTGACAGTTCAAATGCTTATCCTAACAGAGATGACTTTGCTCTTGCTAGGAAGTGAAACTGACATGAGGGTTGCTGAAGGAAATAAAATATACAGCACCCTAATTTGTGTTAAAAACAGTCTTCTCATTTTGCTTAAGAATTTTGAGATCCATACGGTGATTCAAAGGTAAAACATTTGAAAACGATATGCTGGTTTTGTTTTAGCCCACACATTTTAAACATTCACTGAGTACTCCAAAGGGTTTATAGTAATACAGGGATGTCTTTGTAATGTATTATAAGATTTTTGAATGAATTTGGAAAAAATGCAAATGAATGAAAGGTTTTAAATCATTCAGTCTGGCCTAGTATCTAGACGTTGGAGTTCAAATATGTCTCCAAATACAGAGTTCTTTTGAGAGTTAGTTGAGTATCTTAGTTGCTTAAAATAATCTGTGATTATAAATAAAGGACAATTGTATGGATATTAGAAGATGACAATTATTACTGTAGATTTAATTTTCAGAGAAGATTTCTGTAATTAATGAAGACTTAACCTTTAGAATACTTAATGAGTATAGTCAAGGAGAAAGGTATCTTAAATGGAAGAAACCTATTTTCAGTACAGGTATACCTCCTTTTATTGCACTTTGTTTTATTGAGCTTCACAGATAGTGCACCATTTTTCCAATTTGAAAGTCTGTGGCAATCAAGCATCAAACAAGTGTAGAGGTGTGGTTTTTCCAACAGCACTTGCTCACTCTGCATTTCTGTATCACATTTTGCTAATTCCCACAATATTTCAAGCTTTGAAATTACTATTGTATNGTATACCTCCTTTTATTGCACTTTGTTTTATTGAGCTTCACAGATAGTGCACCATTTTTCCAATTTGAAAGTCTGTGGCAATCAAGCATCAAACAAGTGTAGAGGTGTGGTTTTTCCAACAGCACTTGCTCACTCTGCATTTCTGTATCACATTTTGCTAATTCCCACAATATTTCAAGCTTTGAAATTACTATTGTATTTGTCATGGTGATATATGATCAGTCTTTGACCTTATTATTGAAACTTGGTGAAAGCTCAGATCCCTAGTGAGAGTTTAGTATTAAAGTATTTTTTAATGAAGTTTTGTATTTTTTTAATATAAAATACACCTTGCAACAAGAACAGAGTATATATTCTTCTCAATTATACACACAGCATTTTCCAAAGTAGACCACATTTCTGGGCCACAGAGCAAAACAACAGAAACAGATATCATGCAAAGTATGTTCCATATCATAAAATAAACTAGAAATCAATAACAAAATGCTATCTGGAAAATTTGGCAATTATGAATAAAGCTGCTGTAAATATCCTTGTGTGGGTTTTTGTGTTTACATAAATGTTCAACGTCATGGGCTAAATACCAAGAATCACTGATGAATTACTTAGTATTATAGAAGTATGTTTAGCTTATAAGAAACTGTAAAACTGTCTTCTGAAGTTATCCCCGCTAACAATGAATATAATAAACCCCTTGTGGAGCAAACGGTAAAAAAAAAACTACCTGCTGTGCAGGAGACTTGATTTGATTCCTTGGTCGGGGAGATCCTCTGGAAAAGGGAATGGCAATCCAGTCCAGTATTCTTGCCTAGAAAAATCCAATGGGCAGAGGAGCCCTGCCAGCTACACTCCATGGGATCACAAAGAGTCAGACACGACTAAGTGACTAACACTACTAGTACTAACAATGAATAAAAATTTCTGTTGCCATCTTTGCCAGTGTTGCGTTGTCAGTGTTTCTGATTTTGGCCCTTCTGATAGGTGTGTGGTGGTATCTAATGATCCCTTGAATTAATATTTTGCTGATACTATCATTTCATATGCTTGTTTGACATCTGTATATATTCATTGGTAAGTTGTCTATTAAAGTCTTTGATCCATTTATTAATTAGGCTACTTTCATTCTTACTGATGAGTTTTAAGGGTCCTTTGTATATTTTAGTAACTTTTATCAGATGTGGTTTTTTTTTTCAAATGTTTTCACTCGATCAGTGGATTGTTTCTAATTAGTTTGATTGCCTTCTGCAGAGCAGATTTTTTTTTTAATTTTAATGAAGTCATTATTTCTTTCACGGATTGTCTCTGCTGTTACATTTTAGAAAGCATCACTGTGTGTAAGGTCATCTAGGTTGTCTCTAGAGGTTTTAAATTTGGTTTTGCATTTTTGAATTTAGATCCAACATACATTTTAACTGGTAAAGATTGAGTATCCTGTCTAGATTCACTTTTTTCCATGTTAATGATCAATTGTTTCAGCCTTTTTTTGTCCCATTGTATTGCCTTTGTTCTTTAAAGATAATTGACTGTATTTATAGGAGTCTGTTTCTGGTCTCTACTCTGTTAACATTGATTCTTTCACCAAAACCACACAGCCTTGGTTACTGTAGCTTTGCTGTAAGTTTTGATGTCAACATCAGTCTTCCAACTTTGTTCTCCTTCAGTGTTCTGTTGCCTGCTCTAATTCTTTTGCCTCTCCATATAAACTTTAGAATTAATTTGTTGAGCATAAAAATAGGAAAATAATTTTCTAGAATTTGATTGGAATCGCATTGGACATATAGATCAAGTGAAGAGAACTGATACTTTGTATCAATGACTAGTCAAATTGGTATATAAAATCCTAGACTTTTCCCAACCTTGGAGCAATTATGTTGGGTCATGCCAGCTGAGTACTTTTCATGAATTTGACTAAGACCTTAGGAGGGACTACATTACAACTAACCTTTTCTCTCTGTTCAGATCTACTTATTTGCCCTCCTTTCCAAATATATTGATCCATAATATTTTACTTGCTAATTTGTCTCAGATTTCACTTTTCCAAGAAAATAGTTTTAAACAGATTTTCAAAACAGTGGGTCAATTTCTCCGATTCTTGTCGAATAATTTTGGAATTAACTAGAGGAAGACATCTGGGTTTCAGGCTTCTCTTTCTAGTCTTGATCCTTAAACACTGCACTGGCTTAGCAGCTTCCCAATATCTTTACACATTTTTTTAAATAAATTATTCAGCTTTCCCAAATAACATTAGTAAGAGGGCCAAAGTGACCTAAACTTTCATTCCCCAAAAGATATTTCTTTATTCTTAAAGCAATTTAAAATCTAACTGTAGTATTGTACATGTTTCAGGTTTCCCAGGTGGCACAGTGGTAAAAGAATCCTCCTGCCAATGCAGGAGACACAAGAGACACAGGTTTAATTCTTGGATTGGGGAGATTCCCCTGGAGTATGAAATGTCAACCTACTGCAGTATTCTTTCTTGGGAAATGCCATGGAGAGAGAAGCGTGGCAGGCTATAGTCCATGGGATTGTGAAGTATCAGACACAGCTGAGTATGAGTGCTGTGCTATGATTAGTTACTCAATNAGATTCCCCTGGAGTATGAAATGTCAA
The DNA here is from genome assembly GCA_006410615.1 of Neotragus moschatus. Lineage (NCBI taxonomy): Eukaryota > Metazoa > Chordata > Mammalia > Artiodactyla > Bovidae > Neotragus > Neotragus moschatus. The sequence goes on from SJYA01000124.1 coordinate 759,393, forward strand.
CCTACTGCAGTATTCTTTCTTGGGAAATGCCATGGAGAGAGAAGCGTGGCAGGCTATAGTCCATGGGATTGTGAAGTATCAGACACAGCTGAGTATGAGTGCTGTGCTATGATTAGTTACTCAATGGTGTCTGATTCTGTGACCCTCATGGACAATAGCCTGCTAGACTCCTCTGTCCACGGGGATTGTCAAGGCAAGAATATTGGAGTGAGTTGCCATAACCTCCTCCAAGGGATCTTTCCAGCCAAGGGAGCAAACCCAGGCTTCCTGCATTGCAGGAGGGTTCTTTACCATCTGAGCCACCAGGGAAGACCACACGCATTGCACTCCTATTATACATGTTTAGATTACACAGTGTATGGTCATGCCAGTGTCAGAATAGAGTTGGATAAAACATAGGTCTGATTAATGTCTTATAGTCTTATGTATGCCCTCAATAATTGTATCCAATGTGCTGCTGTGTTGTGCTTAGTCACTCAGTTGTGTCCAATTCTGTGACCCTATAGANGAAGACCACACGCATTGCACTCCTATTATACATGTTTAGATTACACAGTGTATGGTCATGCCAGTGTCAGAATAGAGTTGGATAAAACATAGGTCTGATTAATGTCTTATAGTCTTATGTATGCCCTCAATAATTGTATCCAATGTGCTGCTGTGTTGTGCTTAGTCACTCAGTTGTGTCCAATTCTGTGACCCTATAGACTGAAGCTCTTCTGTCTGTGGAATTCTCGAGCCAAAAATGCTGAAGTGGGTTCCCATTTCCTTCCTCAAGTATCTTCCCGACCCAGCGATTGAACCTGTGTCTCCTGCACTGCAGATGAATTCTTTACTGCTGAGTCACTGATGTAGCACCTGAAATTTAGTTTGAAAAGAAGTAATGATTATGCATCATATCTTTATGAGCTAAAATAAAGGATAATGACTGACTGTTTGACTGTCAGGGAGCACCATGTGTTTTAATTAGCACTTTTTACAAAAGGATTGTTAAAAAAGAGCATGAATAATTTGATACCAGACAGTAGTACTTTATTGTTCTTAATGTTGATAGCAGTCATAGTGCAACAGAAATTCATTTCGAGATTTTGACAGATTATGAACAGAAACATGACTTTTTACTTAAGTGTATAATTATAAACATTAACCAGTTTTGAGAATGTTTTCTCACATTTGTGTTTCTCCATATCTACATAAAAATTGACATTGCATTTTTTCATGTATCACCTTGACTTTTTTTTTAATTTTTATTTTTTAGTTTGTTTTGCTTTAAAATACTATAAAAATGGAGTTTCTTTTCTAGTCTTCAAACAAATTAGAATTAACCATTACATATTGACTCCCTGTCACATTTCATAGGCCATAACATAAATATTCAGATGTCATAACTTTTAATAAGAATAATCAATCATATATTTTCTTTTGTATGAAATTCCAGTGAATAGCTACCATTCCCAAAATAAACAGCAATAAATTTAATAATAATTTTTGCATCTCAAAACTCTTTATAGTAAGCATTACAAAGCTTGTTGTAGAATTACATAAAAATATTCATTAAGAGAGAATGTTAAACCTTTTAAAGTAATTTAATCACATAAAGAAGTAGTTTCTGTGTCACATAGTAAGTACTAATATACTCAAAGTAGATTCATTGAGTTTTTAAAATTTTAATTTTTCATTCTTTTCACTTGAGGACCTGTAACTTATTAAGTGACGCACTGAATTTTTTACTGAAAAATAATCTTCAAATTGATAATCATATTTCTGTGATGGTCCTTGTATTATAGAAGAAAAGCTAAGCAGGCTATTAGGTCACAGAATTGAGTATACAGTTTAGGTCTCATTATTTCTATGACCTTGAGTAGTAATCCTGAGGCTGTTTTCTTTTTTATATAGTGAAGATAAAAGTCATTGTGTTTATTTCTAAAAGATCTTTGTGGATACCAGATGAAGTAATTTATTAAAAGTCTTGTAATTATTACATGCCATTACTATTAAGTAATAAGCTTTATCAATAAGAAATTCCCTTTATTCTTAATGTTTTCTGTTATAAAAGTAGTAAAAAATTGAGAGTTTTGAGTATATTTAATGTAAGATCTTATTCTTAAATAGTCATTCTATGTTTTCATTCTGTGGTTTGAATTTAAAGAAATTTCATGGTAATTTTTGAAGCAAAATATGAAAGCATTCAATTAAATTCAAAGACATTGATTGTCCATGAAGTATTGTGAAGAGATATTAAAAAATAAGCAAAGATAAATAATGTGTTATTGCCTTCAAAACTGCTGAACATACTAGGAATGTGATGAAGAAAACAAATATATGTTAGTACATAAGAGAGGGAGAGGGTGGGATGATTTGGGAAAATGGCATTGAAACATGTATAATATCATATGTGAAATGAATCACCAGTCCAGGTTTGATGCATGATACAGGATGCTTAGGGCNTATATATGGAATTTAGAAAGGTGATAATGATAACCCTGCATGCGAGACAGCAAAAGACACACAGATGTATAGAGCAGTCTTTCGGACTTTGGGAGAGGGAGAGGGTGGGGTGATTTGGGCGAATGGCATTGAAACATGTATAATATCATATGTGAAATGAATCACCAGTCCAGGTTTGATGCATGATACAGGATGCTTAGGGCTGATGCACTGGGATGACCCAGAGGGATGGTATGGGGAGGGAGGTGGGAGGGAGGTTGAGGATGGAGAACACGTGTACACCAGTGGCAGATTCATGTTGATGTATGGCAAAACCAATACAATATTGTAAAGTAATTAGCCTCCAATTAAAATAAATAATTTAAATTAAAAAATAATAATTATGGTAACAAGGCCAAATGAAAGAATTGCTTAGGGCTTTTCTGATGGTCCAGTGGTAAGAAATCAACCTTGCAACACAGGGGACACTGGTTCAATCGCTGGTCCAGGAAGATCCCACATGCCACTGGCAACAAGGTCTGTGTGCCACAGCTAGAGTCTTTGCTCTGGAGCCCGTGAGACACAACTACTGAGCATACGTGCAGCCATCACTGAAGCTCTTGTACCCTAGAGTCTATGCTCCACAACAAAAGAACCCCTCACACCACAACTAGAGAGGGGCCCCCACTCTTCACAATTGAAGAAAGCCTCTGTACAGAAATGAAGACCCAGTGAAGCCAAAAAATAAAGAAATAAAAATAAATAAATTAAAAAAAAGAAAGAAAAGAAAGAAATAAAGAATTGCTCAATAAGGTTATATGAAGCATACTATAATACCACTGAGTAAGGAGACAGTATTTTTTATTTTTATTTATTNGTTCGTAGTGATGCTTTCTAAGGCCCACTTGACTTCACATTCCAAGATGTCTTGCTCTAGATTAGTGATGACATCATCATGATTATCTGTGTCTTGAAGATCTTTTTTGTACAGTCTTCCGTGTATTATTGCCACCTCCTCTTAATATCTTCTGCTTCTGTTAGGTCCAAACCGTTTCTGTCCTTTATCAAGCCCATTTTTGTATGAAATGTTCCCTTGCTATCTCTAGTTTTCTTGAAGAGATCTATAGTCTTTCCCATTCTGTTCTTTTCCTCTATTTCTTTGCATTGATTGCTAAAGAAAGCTTTCTTATCTCTTCTTGCTATTCTTTGGAACTCTGCATTCACATGCTTATATCTTTCCTTTTCTCCTTTGCTTTTCCTCTCTCTTCTTTTCACAGGTATTAGGAAGTAGTAAATAAAAGAAATTTGGGGTGAAGGAAAGAGGAGAAATGGTTAAAAGTATTTATAGTTTTCCTAATAATGTGTCAGACATCTTATCAGGCCTTGGACATAGATGAAGAAGTTTAAATAGTGTTAGCTGTATCTTTAACATCTAACACGTCCTCACTGCCTGAAATGGGCTGGAACTGGAATAGCCATGTGAATTTTGAGGTTTTAGAAACATTCAGTCCATCCATGTTTCTTGTGGTGTGCTGTGCTAAGTCCCTTCAGTTGTATCTGACTCTTTGCGACCCCACAGACTATGGCCTGCCAGGCTCTCTTGTCCATGTGATTCTCCAGGCAAGAATATTGGAATGGATTGCTGTTTCCTATTCCAGGGATCTTCCCGATGCAGGGATGGAACATGTGTCTCTTCCATCTCCTGCATTGGCAGGTGGATTCTTTACTACTTGCGCCACCTGGGAAGCCCAGAAAGTGAATAATTGGCTTGGGTCCAAGTTATTGGACACATTCTCAAGGATGCTCATTTTGGAAGTTCATCTTTTTTGTTTGTTTGTTCGCTTGTTTGTTTGTTTGTTTCTAATTGGATTGGTTTACATACAAGAAAAGATAGGCATTTAAATTGAAGCAAAGTCAAGTGTAAAACTAGGTATTAGTTCATTGTCAGTCTGAGATCAATGAAAGCCTTATCTGGTAGAGGTTCAGAGAAGACAGAAATCAAGAAACAGAAAACATGTAAAAAATTAAATACGTACACATTTATTTAAGTTGAGCGATAGGAACCACCCTCACACCAGAAGAAAAAAATGCCAAATCAATAGGTGGCAAGCACAGAATTCTTAGTTTAGCAGTGAAATTAATTACTTCCAATTTCTCAAGATTGCAAGAGTAAATAATTTGTCTTGAAATCAGTTCTGTGCACAACTGTCCCACATATAATTGGGATGATAATGGTAGCATAATATGGTAGGTGTGATACCAAGACAAATATTTCCCATTTAACCTCAGAAGCTAAAAGCAACAACTGAGAATAAAAGCCACTAGGTGCACTACATTTAGTACTCATCAGCTTCTGGTGTCACCACCCTGCAGTAGGACATCACCACCTTAGTTTACTTATTTCAGCATATTTGGTGCTCCAGGCTCATACTCCCTGTTGTTATTACAAGCAGTGCACTTGATGCAAAGGTAGGCTACCCTCTGGGAGAGCTCAGCATTTGTATAGTCATTTACTTCTTTCATTTTGGGAGAAGGAGTAGATCACTGAGTAGTTGTAACATCAAAAAAAGATAAGGAGGACCCTAGTTCAGTTAAGTTCAGTTCACTTGCTCAGTCATGTCGGACTCTTTGCGACCCCATGAACCGCACGTGCCAGGTCTCCATGTCCATCACCAACTCCCAGAGTCCATCCAAACCCATGTCCATTGAGTTGGTGATGCCATCCAACCATCCCACCCTTTGTAGTCCCCTCCTCCTTCCCTCAATCTTTCCTAGCATCAGTTCAGTTCAGTCTCTCAATGTGTCTGACTCTTTGTGACCCCATGAATTGCAGCACGCCAGGCCTCCCTGTCCATCACCAACTCCTGGAGTTCACTCAAACTCATGTCCATTGAGTTGGTGATGCCATCCAGCCACCTCATCCTCTGTTGTCCTCTTCTCCTCCTGCCCCCAATCCCTCCCAGCATGAGAGTCTTTTCCAATGAGTCAGCTCTTCACATGAGGTGGCCAAGTTTCTGAAGTTTCAGCTTTAGCATCAGTCTTTCCAAAGAACACCCCAGGNCATCCTCTATTGTCCTCTTCTCCTCCTGCCCCCAATCCCTCCCAGCATGAGAGTCTTTTCCAATGAGTCAGGTCTTCACATGAGGTGGCCAAGGTTCTGAAGTTTCAGCTTTAGCATCAGTCTTTCCAAAGAACACCCCAGGACTGGTCTCCTTTAGAACGGACTGGTTGAATCTCCTTGCAGTCCAAGAGACTCTCAGGCGTCTTCTCCAAAACCACAGTTCAAAAGCATCAATTCTTTGGCACTCAGTTTTCTTCATAGTCCAACTCTCACATCCATACATGACCACTAGAAAAATCATAGCCTTGACTAGACGGACCTTTGTTGGCAAAATAATTAATGTCTCTGCTTTTGAATATGCTATCTAGGTTGGTCAAAGTTTTCCTTCCAAGGAGTAAGCGTCTTTTAATTTCATGGCTTCAATCACCATCTGCAGTGATTTTGGAGCCCCCCAAAATAAAATCTGACACTGTTTCCACCGTTTTCCCATCTGTTTCCCATTAAGTGATGGGATCAGATGCCATGACCTTCGTTTTCTGAATGTTGAGCTTTAAGCCAACTTTTTCACTCTCCTCTTTCACTTTCATCAAGAGGCTTTTTAGCTCCTCTTCACTTTCTGCCATAAGGGTGTTGTCATCTGCATATCTGAGGTTACCCATCTTTATGTCATATGAAATCTGGCATAACATCGAGGACTTTCTTCTTTCTGGTATGTATATGGTATGAAGAGAGGGGGCTTTCCTCATGGCTGTGCTATAAAGAATCCACCTACAATGCAGGAGACGCAGATTTGATCCCTAGGTTGGGAGGATCCCCTGGAGGAGGGCATGGCAATCCATTTTAGTATTCTCACCCAGAGAATCACCGCAAACAGAGGAGTCTGGCAGGCTACAGTCCATGAGTTCACAAAGAGTCAGACACGACTGATGTGACAGAGCATATGTGCACACAGGGAGTACAGTGTGATGTCAGATGCTGCAAAACATGACTCCACCAAAACCCAGTAAAATCCACTAAGATTCAAAACATCATCTTAATTTGTGGGAGGCTTTTCTCTGAGGTATAAATAAGATACTCAGTATTAACAACATCTTTGCCTCCTCTGTTCTTCAAAGTTCTGTGTATTGCTTTATACACAACTGGTTGGAGGAAAGGGAATAGTATCATGATGAAAACTAGAAGATAGTCATAGGCCCTACTCTAATTGAGACACAACATCTGTGCTCATATTCCCACGGCTAGAAGTAAGTTATATGATCACATCTTATTGCAAAGGAAGCTAGAAATTTCAGCTCAATTTTGTGCCCAAGAAGAGGAGAAAAAGAACACATAATCAGTTACTCTGTTTCTTCTCTGGTTTGCCAGTTTGCTTTCTGGCCTCTTCATATCCCATACAAATAGCAGTCACTTAATTCTCAAGGGATTCAATCACAATCACTCAGAATAATTTAGGTTATGCTCATTAACTGACAAATGCAGTGTCTTAGTGGCTTAATGCCACTTAAATTTATTTGTCACTCCACAATACAAGCCCAGTACAGTTCAGCAGAGGGGTTCTGGTTATAGTGATCACATAGGGAGTCAATGTGATAGAAGCTTCAGGAAGGTGTATACTTCCGTTGTCACCATGGCAGGGGGAGCAGAACACAGAACTCATATAACTGTTGCCAATATTTTGTTGGCTAAAGCAAGCAACTTGTCCATAACAGCTTCCAAAATTTTAGAGCAGTAATGTTACCAGGAGGAGAAATGCAATATGTATATTAGATCTTTATGATCTTTCTACAATTCCAATTATTACATTCACTTCAAAGTCCCAAATATCTAGTAACTGTACAGTACTCTCCATTAGGTCATTGTTTGTATGGTTATTCATGACTTATCAAGCTGTGAACTAAAATGAAATTTGTTCTTCTCATCCAGTATGTAATGATGAACAAGGAGAAAATGACCACTTTGCACATTTCAAGAGTGGAGATGGGACATCACACACAGAGGTCACTGGTTTATAAAAATCATGAAATCTTACTGAGTAGACTTTGTAAAAGTTTCCTTCTATGTTGACAGGAGAAGTTCCTTAACTAGATTCAGATTATGCTCTTTGGAAGGGATAGCATTGCCAAGTATCTTCAGTGTCTTACATGTGTGTATGTGTGTGTGTGTGTGTGTATGTCCATGCACACACACACGTGAGCAAGCACGCCCATCTTAATTATATCCTTCCTCACTCTCATCCTTTGATTGCATCATCTAAAGTGGTCCCTTGGAAATGTGTTCTCATTGGGGTCTACACAGCTTCCACTGCTTTTATCCTACTATTGAAACTTTGGGGGCAAATAAATGTTTTAATCCTTAATAGAGAAAGCCACAATTACATTAAGCTCTTGCTATTCTNCTTCCTCACTCTCATCCTTTGATTGCATCATCTAAAGTGGTCCCTTGGAAATGTGTTCTCATTGGGGTCTACACAGCTTCCACTGCTTTTATCCTACTATTGAAACTTTGGGGGCAAATAAATGTTTTAATCCTTAATAGAGAAAGCCACAATTACATTAAGCTCTTGCTATTCTTGGTAACACAGTTTCCCCAAAAGAAAGACAGCAAGGTTCGTCTGTTTCCTTCTAGAAATATCTGTGTTCCGGTAAATTTTTTTCTTAAGACATAGGTCTTAAGATGGCTTTATTTCTCAATTTCTCCAGATCTATTCATTGTCTTTCAGCACAAGACTATTTGAAATTATAGGCTTATGTGGGAAAGAAAGACCCTTAGTTTGTACTTTGTCACAAGGCTAAGTGATCTTGTTTAATGGGAAGCATAATGGACATTTATCACTCAAACAACTTTTTACTCATTTACTAGATTTTGAGGCCAGAAGCAGCTGGGTTTTTTAACTAGCAAGGCCACACATTTCTGGACTTTATTTATTCTCTTACATTTCTGCTTGAAAACTGTCAACTCTTTTCTGTGCTTGAGCTCATTTCTCTTGTTTAGTACTCTGGTAAAAGCAGAAAATAAATGCCAACAAACACTCATTCCATTTCTTTCCAAACACTTCCCACAGAGCTGCAGTCTTGTTAAGGACATGGACTGCCTTCCAAGTTACCAACCATAACAGTTTTGCCAACTGTATTGTCTCTTCATAAAATAGATCTTTAGTTTTCTAACTGCTGATACCAGTTTTCTCATAGATCACTACTAAAATGTTTATCTATTTGTATCAGTTACAGTGGCACTCTGACCATCAAATAATTTCTGCACTGGTTAAAGAAATCCTATAAAGCCTGAAACAAATAGCTCCAACATGAACAGTGGTACAAACTGCACAAAGTTACTTTCTAACTAATATGTTCTAAACATACATTCCTAGTCTGTAGCCTATGCTTTACAAATCTGTTTATAACTTCTAGGAAGTCCAGTGTATATTATCTGATAAGAACATTTCTTTTCCAAACAAAATGCTAGAATATGATACAATACAGTTTTTAATCCTACATCGCTCCTTTGTGCTATTACTGGCAAATGCATTTCTAGACGCTATGGCCCCAACAATATATGCATATAGTTTTGTGCAATTGATTGTTAAATCCATCACAAGAATAATGGATAATTTCTTTATAATTTCCTTTATAATTGTATAGTTTTGCTGTTGTTCTTTTTTTCCATGTGAATTCATATTACTAGGTGGGATCACCTACTTTAAGCCTGAAGCTAGTATTTCTTATAAAACAGATCAGGTAGAAACAAATTATGTCTGTTTTTCTCTGTATGGGAATGCTTTATTTTTCCTTCATTTTCGAAAGATAGCAGATAGCATTCCTGGATACATAATTCTATTTGACAAGATTTCTTTCTTTGCCTGCTCTTTCCTTTGAACACTACGAATATGACATCCTACTTCATGACTTCCGTTGTTTCTGGTGAGAAATAAGCTGGTAATCTTAGTGAGGTCCACTTCTAAGTGAGCAGCCATTATTCTCTTAAACTGCTTTCAAGATTTTCTCTTTGACTTTGTCTTTCAGCATTTTTACCACAATGTTTCTACTTGTAGATATCTGCATTTATCATACTTGAGTTTGATGAAATTTCTGGATGTATAGGTTAATGTTTTCAAAAAATACAGAAGTTTCCTGCCATTATTTCTTTAAATATTTTTCTCCTTCTTTCTTTTCCTCTTCTCTGGTACTACTATTATGTATATAGGAATACCTTGAAGATATTACATGCTCGGTTTCAGACCACCTCAATAAAGTGAATATTGCAATAAAGCAAGTTACACCATCTTTTTGTTCCCTAGTGCATATAAAAATTATGTTCACTTTATGTTGTACTCTAAGTGCAATAGCATTATGTCTAAAAACCCAGTATATACATACCTTAATTAAAAATTCTTTATTACTAAAAATTGCTAACTATCATTTCAGTCTTCAGTGAGTCATAATATTCTTGCTGGTGGAGGATTTGAAAAATTTCAAAAATTACCAAAATACTACACTGAAATGCAAATAGAGCAACTAGTGTTGGAAAAATGGTACCTATAGATTTGCACTGTTGACACAAACCTTCAATTTGCAAAAAAATGAAATATCTGAAAAGTACAATAAAGTGGAACGCAGTAAAGCAAAGTATATCTATATGTTGATGTGCTTAATGGTGTCCAGCTTTTAAAACCTTTATTTTTCCTCATTCTATTTTTTTTTCCAAATTGTATGATCTTTAATCACTTATTATCTACTTGACTAAATCTTTCAGTTCAAATATACTCTTAAACCACTCTGGTAAATTTTTGAAATTTCTATTATTATACTTTTCAACTCTAAAATTTTCATTTTATCCTTTTTGTATTATAATTTCTAAATTTTTGTAGATATTCTTTATCTGATACTACTTTGTCATCATACCTTTCTTTGCTTGCTTAAATACGTTTTTCTTTAGTTCTGTAAGTATGCTTATATTGCTGATATAAAATTTTTCTTTAAATCCAACATTGGTTGACTATAGCAGGTGACTTTCATTGCCTGCTTAGTTTCTTTGGTGTATGGGTCATGCTTTCCTGTTTCTTTGACATCTCTCTCTCTCTCTTTTTTTTTTAATTAGAAACTGGACATTTTATATAATATATTATGGCGGTTTGAGGTATTCTTCCTCCCTCNTTTATATTGCTGATATAAAGTTTTTCTTTAAATCCAACATTGGTTGACTATAGCAGGTGACTTTCGTTGCCTGCTTAGTTTCTTTGGTGTATGGGTCATGCTTTCCTGTTTCTTTGACATATCTCTCTCTCTCTTTTTTTTTTTAATTAGAAACTGGACATTTTATATAATATATTATGGCGGTTTGAGGTATTCTTCCTCCCTCTAGTATCGAGCTTGTTACTTGTTCATTTCCTTGTTTAATGACTAGATTATTCTGGTGAGATCTATTTTGACTCCCCTCATCCTCCAGTGTGAAACTTCTTATGTTACTCCTAAGGGATACATCCTTGGGTATGTTCATAGTCACTATAAGATGACGGTGATTTTTGGCAGAGCTCTCTTTCACTGTCTTTCTCTTATTATACTGTGAGCTGATTGCTCTATTGTTTTCAACAGTACTCTGCATACTTTGCCTCACAGGCTAATCCAATCAAATTAAGGCTACTTACAAGGGAATGTTTCAAAGGTCAGTATTTGAGATTTATTCTGATCTCATAAGTGCTCTTCTTAGCCATGTCTTTCACTATTACTTTCTGAAAAACTGGCAGTCATGAAGTTTAGCCTATCTCTCCAGTGAATCTATAAATCTCCCCTAATTATTTCTTACTACCATTTCAACTATTTCTGAGAGTACCATTAAGCACAAACCTCTGCATAGTCTGCGGCATATGAAGTCAGTTCTTTTGGCAACACATCACAGCTCTCTGTTCTGTGGCTGTGTCTCTCCACAGGAAAAAATCTCTGAGCCATAGCATTAGTGTTAGGGATGGAGAAAATAACATTCTTTTAAGTGACACTCCTACCTTACATACTCAGTGTATGCCAGTGTATGGCAGAAAACAGACTGAGGTCTACTTAGTTGGCCTTTCTCATCATGGGACTCCCATCTGATAAGCCAGAGCAAAGGGTAGTCAGGATCCCAGTATCCACAGTTGCATCCAACTTTAGATTGAATTTCTGTTACATAAATGGGGGATGGACAGAATCAGATCAGTTCACTTCATTCATTCAGTCATGTCCAAGTCTTTGTAACCCCATGAGTCCCTACCTTTTGATATTATTTTCTAGAATCCAACCTCTCACTGGAAGGTTCCTGAAAGCAGGACACAAAATGCTGATGTCTTGTCCCTCCTGAGCAAATGGTCTTCTGACTGGAAGCTGGAGGCAAGATGGAGCCCTGTCTTCCTGGTTGTACCAGTCTGGAATAGCTTCTGCCTCACTGAGTTGGAAGGAAGAGGGATGGTGTGGGTCTTCATTAACATAGAATTCTTAAAATTCTTACTGCCTTTTACTAAATTTTCTTGGACAAGTTTGTTAATATGCTTTATGACCTCCAGTTCGCTTCTAGGAAATGTAAATCTTGCTGTTCTATAAAATTTGTCATTCTTAGCAATTTTACTTGGGAGAAGATCCATGGAACTCCTTTTTCCTTATCATGAAAAAAGAAAAAGTGAAAGTTAGTCAACTCAGTTATGTCTGGCTCTTTGCGACACCAAGTACTGTAGCCTGCTGGACTCCTCTGTCCATGGAATTCTCCAGGCAAGAATACTCAAGTAGGTTCCCATTTCCTTCTACAGTGGATCTTCCCAAATCAGGGATTGAACTCAGGTCTCCTGCATTGTAGGCAGATTCTTTGCCATTTGAGCTACCAGGGAAGCCCCAAAGTGAAAGTTGTGTCTGACTCTGCGACCCTATGGACTATAGCCATCCAGGCTCCTCTGTCCATGGAATTTTCCAGCCAAGAATACTGGAGTGAGTAGCTGTTCCCTTCTCCGGGGTATCTTCCAAAGCCAGGGATCAAACCCAGGTCTCCCACATTGCAGGTGGATTCTTTACCAGGTGAGGTACCTAGGAAGCCTACACTATCATGGTGCAAGTGAAACTCCTATGCTCTACTTTTAAATGAAAAACTTCCAGGTGCCTCACTTACGCCTGTGGTTAGTGTAACCAGGCTTCTATCTATGACAGTCTAAAATGTATTTCTTTAATCATCATGTACACATGGTCCATTGGCACTGACAGAATTGGTATTCATCATCTTCGGTCCATTAGCAGCTCTCAGTCCAAACTATTTATGCTATTAGGAAGCCAAGAGACTTACCCCAGGTCCAGGTTGATTGCTCAGGATGATAAATTGTAATTATAGTTTGGGAATGAAGATCTTTTAAAATATTTGAAAACAGACCAACTTAGAAGGAAAAAGTTAAAATATTTGTGTTTTTTTTTAGTTTCACATCACTCCTTTCAGCTCAAAAACAATTATTTGATTTTGATAAAAAATACAGTGAACTTGTCTCTGACACATTTCATGCCCAAACTCCTAGATATATGATAAACAGGGAATAGAAATGCATTGAGAATAATATAAATGGAGAGAAAATGATGAAAGTGAAAGTGAAGTTGCTCAGTCATGTCCATTTCTTAGCAGCCCCATGGACTATAGCCTGCTAGGTTCCTCTATCCATTGGATTTTCCAGGCAAGAATACTAGAGTGGGTTGCCATTTCCTTCTCCGGGGGATCTTCCTGACACAGGGATCGAATCTGGGTCTCCCACACTGCAAGCAGACCCTTGACCATCTGAACCACCAAGGCTTCCTAAGAAAATAAGAGGAAAGGAAAATGATAAAGGAAAGCAAATTTTAATAAATTTGGAGACTATGTAAAAGATGGAAGAGTAAGTGGTAAGTGACAAGTACAGTGGGTAAACATATCCATGCTGCTGCTGCTGCTAAATTGCTTCGGTCGTGTCCCACTCCGTGCGACCTCATAGACAGCAGCCTGCCAGGCTCCACCGTCCCTGGGATTCTCCAGGCAAGAACACTGGAGTGGGTTGCCATTTCCTTCTCCAATGCATGAAAGTGAAAAGTGAAAGTGAAGTCGCTCAGTCGTGTCCAACTCTTAGCAACCCCATGGACTGCAGCCTACCAGGCTTCTCCATCCATAGGATTTTCCAGGCAAGAGTACTGGAGTGGGTTGCCATTGCCTTCTCCGAAACATATCCATAGAGAGATGTTAAAGTTTATTTACATTGTAAAACAATGAATTTTAAATTTGAGACATTAATTTCCATTAGAAGTAATGATAAAAAAGGGTTTAAAACTTTACATGATATTTTGCATTGACTATGTCTGTCTAGAATTCACATACTGAAAGCCCTAACCTTCAGCACTTCTGATTGTGACTGTATGTGGAGACAGGGCCTTTATGAAGATAATTAAGTTAAAAGGCAATCATAATTGTAAGCCCTAATTCAGTCTGACTAGATTAGGACATAGGAACATCTGGATATATATATATATATATATACACACACATAGAGAGAGGTAAAAACTATGAAAGGAAGCAATAAGAAGGTGATTGTATTTAAGAGATAGAGAGAGTCCTCAGGATAAGCCAGCTGTTCTGGAATCCTGATTTTTGACTTTGAGCTTCGCAAACTATAAGAAACAAATTTCTGCTGTGTAAGTCATACAATCTGTGGTATTTTGTGTGATAGGCTTTCACAAACCAATACAAATGATCAGGTGAAACATTTGCACTCAAAGGCTGGGAATATTAACAAGGAGATTATCTCATTTTCCCACTTCTTATGTGACAAAAATGAAGAATACTTTTCATAGGCTTACTAGTAGACTGGACATGGCTGAGAAGAGCATCTGGGAGATAGAGGATCTATTAGTAGAATCCTTGAAACCCAAAAGCAAGGGGAAGAAAGGCTGGAAAAGAAGCAGAACACATGACTTGAGTGACAACTACAAATGTTGTAACATGCAAATAATAGGCATGTTAGAAGGAGAAGAGGACTTCCCTTGTGGCTCAGCTGGTAAAGAATCTTCCTGCAATGAGAGAGATGTAGGTTCAATTTCTGGGTTGGGAAGATCCCCTGGAGAAAGGAAAGGCTACCTATTTTGACCTAGAAAATTCCATGGACTGTATAGGCCATAAGGTCACAAAGAGTTGGATACTTCAGTATTCTTGCCTTGAGAACCCCATAAACGGTATGAAAAGGCAAAATAGTGTGACACCAAAAGATGAACTCCCCAGGTCGGTAGGTGTCCAATATGCTACTGGAGAAGAGTGGAGAAATAACTCTAGAAAGAATGAAGGGATGGAGCCAAAGCAAAACAATACCCAGTTGTGGATGTGGTGGGTGACAGAAGTAAAGTCAGATACTGTAAAGAGCAATATTGCATAGGAACCTGGAATGTTAGGTCTATGAATCAAGGCAAATTGGAAGTGGTCAAACAAGAGATGGCAAGAGTAAACATCAACGTTTTAGAAATCAGCTAATAAAATGGACTCGAATGGGCGAATTTAACTCAGATGACCATTATATCTACTACTGCGGGCAGGAATCCCTTAGAAAAAATGGAGTAGCCACCATGGTCACAAAAGAGTCTGAAATGCAGTACTTGGATGCAGTCTCAAAAACGACAGAATGATCTCTGTTCTTTTCCAAGGAAAACCATTCAATATCACAATAATCCAAGTCTATGCCTTGACCAGTTATGCTGAACAAGCTGAAGGTGAACAGTTTTATGAAGACCTAAAAGACCTTCTAGAACTAACACCCCCAAAATATGTCCTTTTCATTATAGGGGAGTGGAATGCAAAAGTAGGAAGACAAGAGATAAGAGATACCTGGAATAACAGGTAAATTTGGCCTTGGAATATGGAATGAGGCAGGGCAAAGGCTAATAGAGTTTTGCCAAGATAATGAACTGGCCATAAAAAACACCATCTTCCAACAAGACAAGAGAAGACTCTACACATGGACATCACCAGATAATCAATATCAAAATCAGATTGATTATATTCTTCGCAGCCAAAGATGAAGAAACTCTATACAGTCAGCAAAAACAACACTGGGAGCTGGCTGTAGCTCAAATCATGAACTCCTTATTGCCAAATTCAGACTTAATATGAAGAAAGAAGGGAAAACCACTAATCATTCAGGTATGACCTAAATCAAACACCTTATGGTTATACAGTGGAAGTGACAAATAGATTCAAGGGATTAGATCTGATAGAATGACTGAAGATCTATGGTTGGAGATTTGTGACTTTGTACAAGAGGCAGTGATTAAGACCATCCCCAAGAAAATGAAATGCAAAAAGACAAAATGGTTGTCTGATGAGGCCATTCAAATAGCTGAGAAAAGAGAAGTGAAAGGCAAAGGAGAAAAGGAAACCCATGAAATATGTCCACTAGAAGGCAGAGTTCCAAAGAATAGCAAAGAGAGATAAGAAAGCCTTCCTCCACGATCACTGCAAAGAAATAGAGGAAAACAATAGAAAGGGAAAGACTAGAGATCTTTTCAAGAAAATTAGAGCTTTCAAGGGAAGATTTCATGCAAAGATGGGCACAATAAAGGACAGAAATTGTATGGACCCACCAGAAGCAGAAGATATTAAGAAGAGGTGGCAACAAACACAAAATAACTGTACAAAAAATATCTTCATAACACAGATAATCACAGTGATGTGATCACTCACCTAGAGCCAGACATCCTGGAAAGCAAAGTCAAGTGGACCTAAGGGAGCATCACTACGAACAAAGCCAGTGGAGGTGATAGGATTCCAATTGATCTATTTCAAATCCTAAAAGATGATGCTGTGAAAGTGCTACACTCAACATGCCAGCCAATTTGGAAAACTCAGCAGTGGCCACAGGACTGGAAAATGTCAATTTTCATTCTAATCCCAAAGAAAGGCAATGCCAAAGAATATTCAAATTACTGCACAATTGCAGTCATTTCAGATGCTAGCAAAATAATGTTCAAAATTCTCCAAGCCAGGCTTCAACAGTACATGAACAGTGAACTTCTAGATGTTCAAGCTGGATTTAGAAAAGGCAGAGGAACCAGAAGTTAAGTTGGCAACATTTGATGGATCATGGAAAAAGCAAGAGAGTTCCAGAAAAATATCTACTTCTGCTTTTGACTACACTTTTGATTGTGTGGATCACAACAAACTGGAAAATTCTGAAAGAGATGGGAATACCAGACCACCTCACCTTCCTGCTGAGAAATCTGCATGCAGGTCAAGAAGCAACAATTAGAAGTGAACATGGGACAACAGACTAGTTCCAAATCGAGAAAGGAGTACGTCAAGGCTATATAGTGTTACCCTGGTTATTTAACTTATATGTGGAGTACATAATGCAAAATGCAAGGATGGAAGAAGCACAAGCTGGAATCAAGATGCTGAGAGAAATATCAATAACCTCAGATATGAAGATGACCTCACCTTCATGGCAGAAAGTGAAGAACTAAAGAACCTCTTGATGAAAGTGAAAGAGGAGAGTGAAAATGTTTGCTTAAAACTCAACATTCAGTATATTAAGATCATGGCATCTGGTTCCATCTCTTCATGGCAAGTAGATGAATCAAAATGGAAATAGTGAGAGACTTTCTGTTGGGGGGCTCCAAAATCACTGCAGATGACGACTTCAGCCCTGAAACTAAAAGATGCTTGCTCCATGGAAGAAAAGTTATGACCAACCTAGACAGCATATTAAAAAGCAGAGACACTATGTTGTCAACAAATGTCCATCTAGTCAAAGCTATGGTTTTTCCAGTAGTCATTTATGGATGTTAAGAGTTGGACCATAAAGAAAGCTGAGTGCCGAAGAACTGATGCTTTTGAACTGTGGTGTTGGAGAAGACTCTTGATAGTCCCTTGGACAACAAAGAGATTCATCCAGTCCATTCTAAAGGAAATCAGTCCTGAATATTCATTGGAAGGACTGATGCTGAAGATGAAACTCCAATACTTTGGCCACCTGATGCAAAGAATTGACTTATTGGAAAAGACCCCAATGCTGGGAAAGATTGAAGACAGTAGAAGAAGGGGACGACAGAGAATGAGATGGTTGGATGGCATCACCGACTCAATGAACATGAGTTTGAGTAGGCTCCTGGAGTTGGTGATGGACAGGGAAGCCTGGCGTACTGCAGTCCATGGGNTGACTTATTGGAAAAGACCCCAATGCTGGGAAAGATTGAAGACAGTAGAAGAAGGGGACGACAGAGAATGAGATGGTTGGATGGCATCACCGACTCAATGAACATGAGTTTGAGTAGGCTCCTGGAGTTGGTGATGGACAGGGAAGCCTGGCGTACTGCAGTCCATGGGATCGCACAAAGACAGTCATGACTGAGTGACTGACCTGACCTGAGAAGTAGAAGAAAAAGAGAAAAGATCATAAGAAATATTCCAAACAATAAGAGTGAGAAATTTTAGATCCAGGAAGCTCAGAGATCATCAGTATGATTAATGTCAAAAAAGAAAAGAAAAGAAACAAAAACCACCAATCATACAAACCCCAGGATACTTAGGACTATTAATTTTCAAGCCATTGACAATCAAAGATAAAGTTCTGAAAGAAGACAAATGAAAGAACATCTTACCTGTAAAAAAATGAATTTAAGATTTATTTCTGACTTCTCTTCAGCCCATGCAAGCAAGAAGAGGCTTTAGTGAAGTAAACTATACACTGTACACTGAATTTTAAAGAATTTTAATTATTCTTTAAAATGAAGGAGAAACTATCTGGATGGGATGGTAGTTTGGGGGAGAATGGATACAAGTATATGTATAGCTGAGTCGCTTTACTGTGTACCTGAAACTATCACAACATTTTTACGGCAATGGCACCCCACTCCAGTACTCTTGCCTGGAAAATCGCATGGATGGAGGAGCCTGGTGGGATGCAGTCCATGGGGTCGCTAAGAGTTGGACTCGACTGAGCGACTTCACTTTCACTTTTCACTTTCATGCATTGGAGAAGGAAATGGCAACCCACTCCAGTGTTCTTGCCTGGAGAATCCCAGGGATGGGGGAGCTTAGTGGGCTGCCATCGATGGGGTCACACAGAGTCAGACGTGACTGAAGCGACTTAGCAGCAGTAGCAGCAGCATACTTTAATATAAAATAAAAAGTTAAAGCATGTAGAACAAAGACTTTCTCAGACAAATAGAAATTGAAGGAATTTCTTGCTAGTAGATCTACCTTGCAAGAAATGTTATGAGTTCTTTAGAGAGAAGGAAGGTGGTATGTCATAAATTTCAATCTACATAAAGAAAAGATCTTCAAAGAATAAATAGATGAAGGTAAAATATGAACTTTAACTTTTCTCATCCTTAATTAGTCTAACAACAGTTTGTTAAACATAATGATGCAAATAGTGTATTAAATGATATGATCTATGTATGTTAGAAAATATATGCTTAGATATTCCTACTGCAAGATAAATGAATCATAGCAATAAAACAAGGGATGAAAGGAAGGTATTAAAATTTTTTTGTTATTATTAAATCCTCACACTACCTGTCAAATGGCATAGTGCTATTTGAAAGTAGGCTTTGATTAGCAACATATAAAAAAGTAAAAATAGGAAATAGAAGAGATACACTAATAAAGGAGAGAAAATAAAATCATAGAGATGAATCACAGGTGGCAGAAAAAGCAAGGAAGACAAAAATAGAAATGAAGAAAATGAAAACAGTAACAAATATGACAGAGCCACCTGTATTAATAATCACTTTGAATGTTCATGGTTTAAATGCATCAGTTAAAGACAAATTATCATAGTAGATTGAAAAAAAACAAGACTCAAGTACATTTTATTAACAAGAAATCCATTTTAAATGAAGAAATGATGAGTGCTTCCCCTCTGGCCAAGATGTATTCACATGGACTAAATTTACCCTCCCATGTAAATCAACATAAAAACTCCAACCAATCCTACACAAAAACAGGCAAAATACTTGAAATAATGTAATGCATATAATATGTTCATGTAAATAGAATAAAGTAGAGAATGGAGAATCCCAAGAAGAGTCAGATGTGCTTCATGTCATACGAATTTTAAAGGAAAGGTTTAATTGATAGAATTTGTGTTATCTGTTGACATCATGTTTGTTCAGATTTCAGAAGAAAAACAAATAGCACGCTTCTAATGCTCAGGTTTGGAACCATTTTTTAGCTAAGATGAAAAATCAGAATAATTTTTTTTCCTATAAGTCTAAACTGGAGAAAGTGTAATGGACTTCAGGCCAAATAGATCTCTTAACATGTATTCCAGATGAGAGATCTACTATGTCGTGGGCAGTGTTGGATAGCTGACTGCCACCAGCAGATCCCAAGTATCCTCTTTGCAGGCAGGCAGTTCACAGTGAGTGAACTCCTAAGGGTGGAGTCATATTTATCTCCCTCTTCCAGTTGTGTGAATCAGATAAATAACTCCTTCCTCCTGGGAAAAAGTAAGGAAGTTTAGAGTTGAATGTTCCTCTCCTGCTGTTCCTTCCAGAAATGGAGTGAAAAGTCCCTTCTAATGTTGCAAACAGGAAGACAAGTGTCCTCTGTCACCTGTAAAGTAAAAACACTGACTTGTCTCAGAAATAAAACAGAAGAAGAAGCCAAAGTCAAATGTTATTTACTGTTTCTTCGTGTAAAGAGTATGAAAAGAAGTACTTGGGAGGTCAACTTGAAGTTATTATTTCATCTTATTTGTTACATGCAAAGCTACCCTTCACTTAATTATTTAAAATTTTCCCCTCATGAAGATATGGTAATCTTTTTACCATTAGTTAATTTTCCTTTGTTGGCTTTTGTGCTTAGAGCAATTTGAATTTGACAGTTGGAACATTTTAATAAAGAAAGTCAGTTAAACACCTGTCCAAATTGTTTCCTATATATACAGCAGTGGAATGTAAATTTGCATTGAAAAAGATTTATTAGAAAAGTTTAGCTGGCCATCACCTACTTTTACTGCCTTTTTTTTTTTTTTAGCACAAATAAGACCTTTTATTTATCACCATTAAAAGTCTGAATTTTTCACAAATTTTTGTACAGCTGACTCATACCCATTAGCTTGATCACTTTAGTGCTTATTTCATCCCCAATAACTTTTCCAAAAATGCTATCTTCTCCATGCAGTTCCGTGAGTTTTCCCAGTTCATACATGGGCTTCTTCAGCATATTTTCTTTTATAACAGTGTCATCATGGAGCATATAAATAGATTGGCAAACCTTTTCTATGTGTTTTCCAATGCTATCTGAAATCAACTTATTGACCACCCTTTTTAAGACATTTGTCTTCACCTCTCATGATTTACATTGTGATCTTGTGGGTCTGTCTGACCCTACCAGTGCTGGGCATAAGAGGTCTTCTGAATCTAACTGTTGCGTTTTCAGTAAAACTCACACAGAATAGATGAAGCAAATAACCATTGGTAGTGTTGACATCAACGTGAGTTTCAGTCAGTCTCACATTTTTTGACCCATAGAGCACATTTTGTGACAGGTGAGATCTGTGCCACGGAAATTAGTCAGGCATTTTTGCCTAGAACGTCCTCAGTAATTAGCTTGAATTTTCTAAATGCATCTTCATCATTTTGCAGATCAGCAAGGCTCACTTCAAAAACAACCCTTGAAGCCATCTGTTGTGATTTTTATTCCTTGGGTTCTCATGACCAGTGTTTTCCCAATATTTCTTACATTTAACCATGCTGATGCTTCACAGTATCCCAATCTTTCTGAGAAAATGAGTCAACCACTTTCTTCTTGGCTCCTTTTTTGCTGCTTTTGTAAGGTGCTTGTTCTTCCTGAATACCATGGTACTACTTAGAGATCCAAAAGGGTTACTGCTTTTTAAAATATAAGAGATCCCTCCAAATGCTGTTAGAGTTGATGAAGGTAAACATTCTAATGCAGTGTGTTTCAGTAAACTACAGTAAGTGTTATTTTAGAGGCTATAAAAGGTAAACATTAGTTAAAAATTGTGATTTTAAATCTCTCCTTAATTCTCTGCTGTTGTTCTTTTAAGATATCTTTTTGTATCACCTTAAAACAAATATATACATATGTGTGTGTGTTTGTTTGTGTGTATATACACACATATTAACATACTTGTTTGTATAACTCAAACGGGTTTTTAAAACTCTTAGCTTAGTTGCTACAAGTAGCTACCAGAATGATTATCAAGTTTTCAAAGAAATCGTAAAAGAATATTGTCAGATTTCATTCTTGATTTCACTTGATAGAATGACTTTCTTTTCCATACAGAGCTTTATTCAGTTGAAAATTTGATTTGTTTTCACTGAAATAATTTCAGATTCAAGTTCTTAGTTCATAATGCCTTGGTCCTTTCATGTGAAATATGTTTTGGAGATTGGTTCATTCAGACTNTATCAAGTTTTCAAAGAAATCGTAAAAGAATATTGTCAGATTTCATTCTTGATTTCACTTGATAGAATGACTTTCTTTTCCATACAGAGCTTTATTCAGTTGAAAATTTGATTTGTTTTCACTGAAATAATTTCAGATTCAAGTTCTTAGTTCATAATGCCTTGGTCCTTTCATGTGAAATATGTTTTGGAGATTGGTTCATTCAGACTCCTGAAATATGAAAAATTTTAGATTCTCTTCAGAGGTGCCTTTGGGTCCATAAGTACTTGTTAGCTATATGAAAACTGGGAGTTGTCTCCTATTAAGCCTTCAGATAGTCTGTGTATTCTCTTCTAATGTAATATGCTTATCCCCTGAGCTTTCCCCAGATGATGAGTTTCATGAGGGCATAAACCTAACTTCTGTAGCTTCAATATCTATCTGTGTTTGCATGTATTAGATAACCCAAGCACTTTCATAATGAGGAATGAGTATGTTTAGCCTTATAAGTAGTATCTATTGCATTGCTGAGTGATTTATATGCCTCCTCTTTAAAACTTTTGAGATGAGGAAGAAATATTGGTTATATAAGTCCATTAGATTTCATGTATTTTTTCTTCTTCAACACTGTTTAAATTTGATGCTTGAATGATTTCTTCTTAAGGAAGATTTACCATTGTCTAAATAATTTCAGTTCAGTTCAGTTCAGTTCAGTCATTCAGTTGTGTCCGACTCTTTGTGATCCCATGAACTGCAGCACTCCAGGCACCCTGTCCATCACCAGCTCCCGGAGTTCACCCAAACTCGTGTCCATCGAATTGGTGATGCCATCCAGCCATCTCATCCTTTGTCGTCCCCTTCTCCTCCTGCCCCCAACCCCTCCCAGCATCAGAGTCTTTTCCAATGNGGTGTTTGCTATGACCAGTGCATTCTCTTGGCAAAACTCTATTAGTCTTTGCCCTGGTTCATTATGTATTCCAAGGCCAAACTTGCCTGTTACCCCAGGTGTTTCTTGACTTCCTGTTTTTGCATTCCTGTCCCCTATAATGAAAAGGACAGCTTTTTTAGGTGTTAGTTCTAAAAGGTCTTGTATGTCTTCATAGAATCGTTCCACTTCAGCTTCTTCAGCATTACTTGTTGGGGCATAGACTTGGAGTGTTATNAACTTGCCTGTTACCCCAGGTGTTTCTTGACTTCCTGTTTTTGCATTCCTGTCCCCTATAATGAAAAGGACAGCTTTTTTAGGTGTTAGTTCTAAAAGGTCTTGTATGTCTTCATAGAATCGTTCCACTTCAGCTTCTTCAGCATTACTTGTTGGGGCATAGACTTGGAGTGTTATGATATTGAATGGTTTGCCTTGGAAATGAACAGAGATCATTCTATCATTTTTGAGATTGCATCCAAGTACTGCATTTTGAATTCTTTTGTTGACCATGGTGGCTACTCCATTTATTCTAAGGGATTCCTGCCTACAGTAGTAGATATAATGGTTATTTGAGTTAAATTCACCCATTCCAGTCCATTTTAGTTTGCTGATTCCTAGAATGTTGACGTTCACTCTTGCCATCTCCTGTTTGATTGTTTCCAATTTGCCTTGTTTAATGGACCTGACATTCCCGGTTCCTATGCAATATTGTTCTTTACAGCATCGGACATTGCTTCTATCACCAGTCACATCTACAGCTGGGTATTGTTTTTGCTTTGGCTCCATCCTTTCATTCTTTCTGGAGTTGTTTCTCCACTGATCTCCAGTAGCATATTGGGCAACTTCCAACCTGACAAGTTTCTCTTTCAGTATCCTATCATGAATACTCTAGGCTGATGGAAATCCTTGATTGTTATTGTCTGTTTACAGCTCCGTAAAGGATTAGATTAGTGATCAAAAGGCACATATTTTGATGCTGACATTGAAAGACAAGTATCCAAAGAGTTTACACTGTGATGATGTGTTATCCTTCAGATAAGAGACTGACATGTTGAAACATGATAATGGTGTATGACAATTTGAAGTGCAGGGTACTGAGTGTATTAAGTGCAAGGGTTCAGGACGTTTTAAGTCATTTAAGTTAACTGGCGTGTCAAGATGGCATGTTTCATCAAAGAGGTTGGAAAAATGAATCCTGTAGTAAATTAAGATAGTTTTTATTTTTTATCAGTATTTCTAACCCACTTGTTTGATATTTCATGATTTTTATAAACTCATGATAAATGAAATTCACATTATAATTTAAATTTATTCTGAATATGTTATAAACATCGTAAATTTTTATAATTATGTTAAAATATATATTTTTAATTTTCAAATTTTTCCAGAAAATGTTTTACAGAAACTACTGAATGGTTTTGAAAGGCAAAACCAGAAAGATGAAAGCTATTTTCCTTAAAGTTATGTGTAAATAAACACAAACATGAACTTTAATACATTTACGATTTTCAGTGCATTATTCTTTTGTAAACTAGTAAATGCAGAAAGTCATAAACTATTTCAGAGGGTAAGTTTTATTTCCCATTTAAAAAGAATAATGTGGCTACCAAATACACTGCTTCTAATTTTGGTGCTTTCTTCAAATACACTGCTTTGGCACCTTCTTCAAAAAGCAATTATGATCTACTACATGGACTTTTAATTTTTTCAGCATGTATATATATCTAGAGTTTTAACCATAAACTCATGCAGTTATTCATCCTGAGACCATTCTTAAAATTTGAAGAAAATAAAGATACATGATTATACACACTTAATACACTGAGATATCACTCACATGCCATATCAAAACAAGTGTTTATTTAATGGCAGTACATGTACTATATCAAACACATTTACTCAAATCATACTACCTCTGGGCTTCTGTGTATAGCCACACAATGATTTACTCTAGTGTATTCCTTTTCTTGGTTACTATTATCACTATTCATCTAATTAATGTGTGCATCAAGGGACAGTTTGCATAAAGACTCAGTTAATCATTTGCCCTTAAGTCAATCTTAAAATAAAGGGAAAACTAAATCTCACTATTGGAATTAAAATGATACATAAAAAGATGTAAAAAATAAATATTAAGACTTATAAATGTTAATTCAAATTTTGAATAAATGATTATATCCTAGTTTCTTACCTTAAAGAACATAATGGAGGATGGAAGAAGGCTAAAAGTATCAGAAAGAAATAGGATTCTCCTTTATCTATAAATTTATAATGAGGATAGTATAGATTAGAAAATAATTCCACACAAATATAGAATTTAGCAGGCAAAATTGAGATGATTCTTGAATTCACGCAGTTAAGTGTTATTTTCAGAAGGTTCACACACATACACTTACATATTCAGTCATTCACATACATGCATAAAGCAGGATTTTGCTTCTATTCCCTGTATGCACAGCATGGAAGAAAACTAAACTATTTTCTGTTTTACATAGATGTGGTGAAGATTAAACACACACATACACCGTCATACACACAAGTATTCAACTCAGTGCAGGAAGAAAAGAAAAATGCTTTTCTATTCTATTCATCTAAGTTAATGGAAAAAATTGCAATCTAAATACTGAAGACAATAGTTGGCAACTAGATAGTTTTATGTATGATCCTTTATTATGTTTTATTAATTTTATTGAACTATGGCTCAGACTCAGACGGTAAAGTGTCTGTCCACAATGCAGGAGACCCGGGTTTGATCCCTGGGTCGGGAAGATCCTCTGGAGAAGGAAATGGCAACCCACCCTGGTACTCTTGCCTGGAAAATCCCACGGACCGAGAAGCCTGGAAGGCTGTAATTCATGGAGTTGCAAAGAGTCAGACACGACTGAGAGACTTCACTTGCACTTTTCATAGTTGCTATACAATGTTGTGTTCATTTCTGCTATATAGCAAAGTAAATCAGCTATATGTTTCATATATCCCCTCATTTTTGGATTTGCTTCTCATTTAGGTCACCATGGAACATTGCATAGGATTCCTTGAATTATATAGTGGTTCTCATTAGTTATCTATTTTATATGTAATATCAGTAGTATATATAGATAACCCCAATCTCCTAATTCACCCCACCCCTTTCTTCCCTCTTTGGTATCCGTGTATTTGTTCTCTGTGTCTATGTCTCTATTTCTGCACTGCAACTGTTGTTTGTTTTCTGCTCATGCTATATATCAGGATCTATTTAAGGAACTTTATAAAAATACTGATGCCAAGGCTTTACAGCAGAGACTTTGATGCACTGTTCCTGGGTTTAGGTCTTTATTAAGATAAAGAGAACTAGTGTCTTAAGCTGTTATTGGAGATAGGAAATTATTTTTAATATCACATGCCATAAGAAACATGTAAGAAGAATCAGTGCTAGTATCTGCTAAGCTGCCAAGTATGCGGTACTGAACTTGGATGGACCTGTTCTCTTTGAGCCTGACCTTCCTATGCACAAAATGAATAGTTTGAATTAAATGATGTTTAACACAGATTATGTAGAATTCCAATTCTAAAGTTTCTGATGTTGCCATCACATATACATATATTTACAGAATTTGATAGGAACCCAGTGACAAATAAAGTTGCAGACAATGTGTAATTTGATAGCAGTTGTTGAAATGGTTTGTTTATTGGAAAAACCTTGCTCTGAAAGATATTTACTTTCAGTACATTACTTTTATAGACTAGAATTATGATGAAATAAAAAAATTATATTTGGCATCGTAAAACTGGTTTAAATTTCAGCTGCTCTCTGTACATCTTGTACAGCCTTGTACATGTGGTTTGACCTCATTAAATTCTGATGTCTTCATCTTTAAGGTGGTAGTGGGTGGGATAATACATGACATAATTATTCAGAGAGCTGTTATGAAAATAGCACTGCATGTTTAAAGTTCTTTTATTAAAAATATTAGTTATGTTTCTGATAATTGAGAGAATTTTACAAGATGGCAGATAGAATATGAAACACTAAAGATTAAAAAAAACAATAATTTGTAAATTTGTAGACATGTTATTTGAAAAATGATTTGTAGTGAATGCAGCTTTGGGTTTTCAAGGAAATCTTAATCTAGTAACCACAGAAAAGAATTTAATATTAAATAAAATATACTTCACCTGTGATTTAGTTTGGGGGATGCTTTTATTATCTTGGGATTTATTTTATCTCAGTAGACAAGACCCTCAAGGAACTGCAAATATATTACCTTGATGATTGATGAGTATGAAAACAAGATGATTTTTTGGATGTTTGACTATGTTTGTAAGATCTTTTGGTCCAGCCACGCCACAATGCATCTGTGAAACACCACACAAAGTGAGTTACAATGAAAACAATAATAAGTTCATTCATTTATTTGTTCTTTGAGCAATTATTGATTAGACAACTAATGTCAGGAAGATCTCCTAGAAGAGGACATTTTAACCCACTCCAGTATTCTTGCCTAGAGAATCCCATGGACAGAGGAGCCGACAGTCCATGGAGTTGCACAGAGTCAGACACCACTGAAGCAACTTAGCACATACACACAAATATACATTAGAAATCAAACATTAACAAGTGCCCTGATTTTGTAGAGTTTTCACTGTACGAGAGGAGCTAGATATTATCAAAAAATAATTCAAATAACTTGCCATTTTTAAATGTTACAAAGTGCTATATAGTAAAGTGCTTGAGAGCATGTAATTGAGGACATTTATGAAGAAGAGATAGTGTAACTAGGTTCTGAAAATGAGTAGCAGTAATTATTTGGAGGTATGAGAGAGTATCTTTTATAAAGGTATCCCTACCAGGCTTCAGGTGGCTTCTGCCTTCAGACTGCACAGCTCCTTTTCCTTGCTAATGTTTTGCTAACTTATCTGGCTTGTGTTCAATGGCAGAGTGTCTGATGCCTCTCTAGGATCCAGTTCCCTTTCAGTTTACTTTATCTCAACCCAAGGGAATTATTCTTTTTAATGGAAAGGTGTAGTATTTTCTGGGAGAGCTCCAGGATTTTGCTCTTCCTTTTCTCATATACCTTAAGTTTATATCCTGAATTTTCCAGGTTTTTCAAAGTGAACACAAAATCCAAAAAGAACTCCACATTTTGCACTGTTTGTGCATTTCCATTTCCTCACTTAGGCAGTGTGCATCTTCACTTGAAAGATGGGAAGGGAAGTAGGCCAATACCTATTAAAAGGAACAGATGAATATATCAGAAACCTATTCTGCTAAATAGCTTGAAATTCTTTGTGGACATTTGAGTGAATATATAAAATATGCAATTAAACATGTAAATAAAGAAGTCAGGTAAAGGCTTAGGTTTATTTTAGAAATTTGTGTTGATTTTGATGTTACCTATCTTTGCCCATATACAAACACAGACATTTGTATTGATACTGATGTTATATATTGTTGAAATATGTATGTCTATGTATTTGTTGTTGCTGTCGTTTAGCCTCTAAGTCATGCCTGACTCTTTTGCAAGTCTGTGGACTGTAGCACACCAGGCTCCATGGAATTCTCCAGGCAAGAATACTAGAGTGGATTTCCATTCCCTTCTCCAAGTGATCTTCCCAGATCAGGGGTTGAACCTACATCTCCTACATTGGCAGGTGGATTTTTTTACCAGTGAGCTCCCAGGGGTCTGTGTTTTAACTTGCACAGCAGTAACTCTGACCTTGTAATGAGTAATAAATACTATAGCAAATGTGGTTAGAAAGACTAATCTAAAATTAGAAGACTACTCTGTGTTCAAAATGTTCTGGCAGAATCTTTGAGAATGATGATAATATTCATGTTCACTCCTTTAACTGTACAGACTTTCTGACCTTTAAAGAATATTTTGGATTATAGCTGTTGAACATGACAACCAACATAATGAACACTCATTCTCCTGCTCTAGGTAAGGATTTATCATTAATGATATGATTGATCTACTATTATCAAATTTTCAATACAAAGTTTATAATTACTGCCTTAAGTCATTTCTGATACTACTGTGTGTGTCTCTCCAAACCCCTTTCCATAAGATGTGTAGTTCTCAGGAGCCTAGGTATTTTGAGGATTTCACCATTTCATTCTCACCCACACCACATGGATGATGCCTCCTAGCCAAGCATTCTGGTGCACCCCTCTTATGATACCCCTTAGGAAATGATCAGGAAACATTTTTTATATTCAAATTATTTAAACATTTTCAGCATAAGATGATGAACTATATACAAACTAAGGCTAAACTTGGGTGCAGTTTGTTTATTGAGAGAAGTAGTCTCCTGGCAGAAAATTTAGGGAAAGGGAATATGATGTAGAGGAAAAGTAAAATCTAATATGTAAAGAAACACACTACATATGTGAATGCATGCTAAGTTGCTTCATTTAGGTCTGACTCTTTGCAGTCCTATGGACTATAGCCTGCCAAGGGATTCTCCAGGCAATACTGGAGTGGGTTACTGTGTCCTCCTCCAGGGGATCTTCCTGACCCAGGGGTCGAGCCCACATCTCTTGTCTCCTTCATTGGCAGGTGGGTTCTTTACCTGTAGTGCCACTTGGGAAACCTCAAATACACTATACACAAACACATGTACACATGTATGGAATTGAAAATTGAGAAAAGCTGAACACTAATTATTTACAGAATTTTAGTTTATAGAATATTTAGCCTAGAAGTGTATTTTGTTTTTCAGAGAAGAATGTTACTAATACACCCTCTGTTTCTGGATACTAGGTCTCTAGATTCGGTTCTGCCAGTTAACTCCAAATCCTTGCTGTATCACTCAACAACTCTGGGACTCACTTTTATTTTTTATTAAGTATAAATAATACATTGATTGTATTACTGATTTCTATCACTGGTTGAACAACAGAATCACTGAGGAATTTATATTTTTAAAGCCCAAACTGATTTTTTGGGCCCCAAATAAGATCTACTGGATTAAGTAATGCCTACTAAACTATTATTTCTATTTGAATTTTCAAGGTATTTGAAATGAGCAGTTCATTTTGAGAATTGCTCTACTAGATTATTACTACTAACACTTCTGTTCTCAGCAGTCTAGGAGTCAGTAGCTTGGCTATAAACAAGAAATAAATATCACTAGAATGTTAAAATTAGATGCTTCAAATAAAAAATAGTCAGAAAGTTGAATGTTTATACATACAACCTGACTTAGATCCGATTCTTCTAGGGCCTAAAGAGTAAGTTGAGAGCTACATGTATATACAATGACTATCATCTTTCAGCCAGTAAGATTTGAAACCCTTAAGGTATTAATTGCACTTCTACAATTTTACTTTATTAATTTGACATTAATTCAAAGTACGCAAAGTTAAATAATAATAATTCATTTAAAATATTTTACATTTGAAGAAGTGAATATGCTAATTTGACCAGCCAATTCTAATCATCAAAACTTTTAAGATTACCTGCTTTGTTTTGAATCCATTTATTTGTAACTACATATATAAAAATAATTTAAAAACACATACTCAATCTAACCTAGATCATAGTCCCCATGTCTACATCTATTTCCACCCAAATCCATTAAAATGGAGTTACTTTTACATCTTGTCACTGTATTCTATTTACTCTAAAATCTCTCTGAAAACTCTGATGAATTAGAATATAAATAGTGAATCCTCCTGCTTCCCTTTGCAGCCAAATATGAAATATAATATTTTGCTGTACTGCAGAACACAATTTTATATCCTGTATCTTGAAGGATATGAATCTTTAAGCAGTTGTGGATGGGCATCACATATTAGTGTATGTATAGCAAAATGTATATTGAATGATCAATTTGCTTTCCTCTGTGGATAGCAGACTAGCTATCTAGTCTACTAGTATGCTCTGGTATCCAAATTTCCCTTGCATTCACACAAACAAATAGATTGCCTGTACGGTACTTGAAAAGGTTGCTGCAGCTCATTGAGGTGCTCAATATTAAGGGAGAACCCACATATAAAGCTCTCATAAATGAAATGGAAGCAAGACATATTTTACTGTATTTAGCACTTAGGCAGCATATTTTTTTTTAATATTAGAGACTCCTCATAACAATCTTATGAGCATCATCTAGTGGTGTTATGCTCACTTAGAAATTGATAAATTAAGGGCCACAGGAGCCAGGCATTGTTCAAGGTCATGTGGCAGCCAGGATGTGGAGGAAGCCCAAACTACCACTCTGAGACCTGACATTTCCTTCATGTTATTTTTCTTCCATGAGCCACATTCCCCATTTTTTCCACAGAGAAAACATTTCTAGGTGAAATCAGATATATAGTATTTATACATAAGGTTGGTAATTTACAGATAACTTTTAAAAAGGCAAATGATGGCAAACTGTCACAGTTATCATTCATGAGGGTATCACCAGTTCTTCGCTCATGGTGATTCTTCTAATCATATAAGAGTCTATCATATGTTTTAAGGTAATTGATAGGTTTTATATATTTGTAAATTTTATGATACCTTAGATTACCTGCTTCCCTTGGGGGATATAGTAAACAAGATTCCAAGATGGAAAGTGATCGTGCAAGTGAGAAAACAAACAATATTGGAGGCAGACTGATGGAAAAGAACCATTCTTAAATACCTGATGGCATATTTTCCTAGGGTTTAACAAGGCCTGATATGCCTCAGTGACCCATTAGTGATTCTGAAGGATTGATGCGGCCTGCAGATAAATTTCATTTTTGCAGTGAAAACTCCAAGTTTGTTAGTTTTATTCAGTGCTGTAGGAAGCATGACCACAATAATGCCACTTGTGAATGGTTATTACTAAGTTGACCTGGACCAATGTCTCTTTTGACTTGTGATAATCCTTGTATATCTGCATTAGGAGACAGAGCTTGAAATTATTTTTTCTTAGTATAAACGCTTTCTACTTTTGAATTCATTTCTTAAAACAGCTATTATTCTTTGGCCTACTTTCATTCATTGTTACATAAGATATGACCTAGAGCAGGAAGAATGTGAAAATACTAGTCCTCATGGAATTAATTATTTTTCTTGATACTCATTCACAGATTTTTTATTATTGGGATACTTCTTTTTTATGCTCAATTGCGCTTTTTATTAAATTTTCTTTTTGCCCTCTCTGCTTTCACTTTGTTAATTCCTAACTCTTTCTGCAAAGTTTGAAATACATAGAAATTACACTATATAGTTTTATACTATATAGTGTTTTTTAGAAGCAGGCTTCTCCAAAGAAGGGTTTTTCAACCTCAGCACAAGTGGCATTTGGNTATGCTCAATTGCGCTTTTTATTAAATTTTCTTTTTGCCCTCTCTGCTTTCACTTTGTTAATTCCTAACTCTTTCTGCAAAGTTTGAAATACATAGAAATTACACTATATAGTTTTATACTATATAGTATTTTTTAGAAGCAGGCTTCTCCAAAGAAGGGTTTTTCAACCTCAGCACAAGTGGCATTTGGGGCCTAATAATTCATTGTTCTGAGAGAGGCTTACCTGCACATTGTGATTGATTTAGCAGCATTCCTGGCCTCTACTCACTAGGTTCCAGGAGCATTACCTCTCTCCTTCCCTAGGTCATGGTAATCAGAGTTATCTTCAGAAATTAACAAGTGTCCCCAAGTGGAGAAAGATAAAGTCTCCCCTATTGGGAGCCTCTTTCTCAAGGTCATTCCAGCCTCTCCTCTCCAGTTCTGCTGTTTATGATGTACTATTGTAAGCCCATTTACTCAAAGTTTACTTTATCTTTGGCTTACTCATGATTAGTTTACTTGTACCTGACAAGGCCTTACACAGTGTGAAGTGAAGTGAAGTCACTCAGTCATGTCCGACTCTTTGCGACCCCATGGACTACATGTAGCCTACCAGACNGGTCTCCTGCATTGCAGGCAGATTCTTTACCATCTGAACCACCAGAGAAGTCCCCCCGAAAACAGTGACATCATACATAAGAGTGCATCCCAGAAATAGTTTAGGGACAGAACATTTAATTTTTGGTATTTCTGTGCTGTGAAATAAGAAGACTACATAGGTTATAGATTTTACTTTGTTATCGCACTAAAGTAAAATAAACAATAATTTGTTTTTTAAAATAAATATAACCTGACTTTTCTGTGTCACATTTAATGTAACTTTAATTACATTAAATTATGGTGAATATTTTACATTAAATCATGGTGAATATTTTGAATACTCTTCAATCATGGTGAATATTTTAATCAGTTATCATTGAGCCTTCTATTGCTTCTTCTAAATATCTCAGATTTATAAGTTTCAAACACTTAGGAAGGTCCTTCTGCTCTTTACTCCACAAAGGTTATTCCTGGATTAGTTTGTCCAAATCCACATGATCTTATAAATTTGATTGGTTTATGAGTTGTTTGCTAAACTGGAATAAGGTTGATAGCTCTGATTCCCCAAATAAGTATCCCTAGATGAACAAATGTATCTTAAGTATATCTCCCCTTTTCCTGCTCAGTTGCTTCTGTGTCCAACTCTTCTAACCACAGCTTTCCATTCTGGCTTTCTGTAGAAGGATACAGTGTATGAATATATTTCCTTCCAGCTGTTCTTTAGAAATTGAATTGATCCTTTTCCTTTTATGGAAGATGCAAGATACAGACAGCATTATTTTTCTTACTATATATTTATATATTATGGATACACACACACACACACACACACACATATATATATATATATATATATATATATGGCTTCCAATATAGCTCAGTCCATAAAGCATTTGTCTGCAATGCAGGAGATCTGAGTTCAATTCCTGGATCGGGAAGTTCCCCTGAAGAAGGAAATGGCAACCCATTCCAGTATTCTTTCTTGCCTGAAGAAGCCTATGGATAGAGGAGCCTATGGAAAGAGGATTCATGGGATCACAAGAGTAGGACACNAAGGAAATGGCAACCCATTCCAGTATTCTTTCTTGCCTGAAGAAGCCTATGGATAGAGGAGCCTATGGATAGAGGATTCATGGGATCACAAGAGTCGGACACAACCTGGCGCTATCTTTATTCTTTGTGTGTGTGTATATATACGTACATAGGTATGTATAGGCTTCCCAGGTAGTACTTTGTGTGTATGTTAGTTGCTCAGCCATGTCCAACTCTTTGCAACCCCATGGACTGTAGCCTGGCAGGCTTCTCTGTCCATGGAATTCTCCAGGCAAGAATACTGGAATAGGCTGCTATTTCATCTTCCAAGAGATCTTCTTGATCCAGAGATTGAACCTAGGCCTCCTGCATGGCAGGAGGATTCTTTACCAACTGTCACTAGGGAAGACCCCAGGTGGTGCCAGTGGTAAAGAACCCACCTGCCAATGCATGAGAACTAAGAGATGCAGGCTTGATCCCTGGGTTGGAAAGATCACTTGGAGGAAGGCTGGCAACCCACTCAAATATTCTTGCCTGGGAAATCCCCTGGACAGAGGAGCTTGATGGGCTGCAGTCCATGGGGGTTGCAGAGTCAGACATGACTTAGCCATTGAGCATGAACTCATACACACACACACACATATATCATTTGTCAGTTTGTATGTCTTTATTTATTTATTTCTCTTCCTGAATCCCTTCCTCTTTTCCTTGTATAGTTAGTCCTATGAGCTTATTATCACTCTCTAATGAGTCAGATAAGTTATTGTGGCTCTAGGAAAATCAAGAATATATATGGTATTTCCCTGATGTTGAGAAAGAACGAAACATCACCTGATGTCAGGGAACTGATCTGACCTCACATCTAGGTCTCAGTGTTACCCCAGTTGGTGAAGTTTTACATCTAAATCATGTAGTTCTGTTGGACACAAACAATATCACAGTGTATCTGTGTCAAATCAGGTCACTCTGAAACCATGAAATAGTAAGAGAAAAATGGGATCACTGTGAAACCCATAAAATACTAAACATTTTTTCTTTCTCTAATGAGTTTCCAATACTCCTTTGGCAATCAAAGCTTCATCCTTACAGTAGTATTCTCTTTCTACAGATAAGATTTATTGAGATACCCAGTCATATAATTGACCTCACTTTATCGTACCATCCCATTCAGAGCGATTAGTGACATGCATAGATTCTGCCCAAAACTACCCAATGAAGTCAGAAATCCTGTAACAAAGTCTTGATATGACCTTCTTTCTTGATTCCTGATGTTTCCCTATGGAGTATACTCACCCTCACTGTTGTCAGTAGTAAACACAGTTTGTTCAACTGCAGGATTTCCTTGTGATCTTTAGTTGAAGGGCATTACCAGGACAAATCACAGTATTATGCCAACTCAGAGGAATGCATTGCCAAATTTATAAGGAAATTATTGAGCAAACAATGCAGACAATTTCAAACCAAACCAATCTTTTTGCCAATAGAATGGCACCATGTAATCCATTCTACACACCAAGGATTCAACTATTTTTCTGAAATAAACACATAAACATGTTAATTCCATGATGATTTAATTTTTAAGATTTCACCTGCAATAGTAGTAGGGCTACTGATATGTTATTTAACATCTATAAGCTGAAAATTTTTCTACAAATTAGAAAAATTATACAGATATATTACTGATAATCATTTAAGTGAAGAATAATGTATATATAAATAATATACACAAATCCTGAGTCTGCTGTTTGTTGCACTTATACAAAATAAATGTTGTTTATTCGCTCAGTTGTGACTGACTCTTTACAACACCATGGAGTACAGCATGCTAGGTTTCCCTGTCCTTCACCATCTCCCAGAGTTTGCTCAAACTTATCCATTGAGTTGGTAATGCCATTCAACCATCTCATCCTCTGTCGTCCCCTTCTCCCCCTGCCCTCAATCTTTTCCAGCATCGAGGTCTTTTCCAGTGAGTCAGTGCTTTGCATCAGGTGGCTGAAGTATTGGAGTTTCAGCTTCAGNAACTATTTTTCTGAAATAAACACATAAACATGTTAATTCCATGATGATTTAATTTTTAAGATTTCACCTGCAATAGTAGTAGGGCTACTGATATGTTATTTAACATCTATAAGCTGAAAATTTTTCTACAAATTAGAAAAATTATACAGATATATTACTGATAATCATTTAAGTGAAGAATAATGTATATATAAATAATATACACAAATCCTGAGTCTGCTGTTTGTTGCACTTATACAAAATAAATGTTGTTTATTCGCTCAGTTGTGACTGACTCTTTACAACACCATGGAGTACAGCATGCTAGGTTTCCCTGTCCTTCACCATCTCCCAGAGTTTGCTCAAACTTATCCATTGAGTTGGTAATGCCATTCAACCATCTCATCCTCTGTCGTCCCCTTCTCCCCCTGCCCTCAATCTTTTCCAGCATCGAGGTCTTTTCCAGTGAGTCAGTGCTTTGCATCAGGTGGCTGAAGTATTGGAGTTTCAGCTTCAGTATTAGTCCTTCAAATGAATATTCAGGACCAATTTCCTTTAGGATTGACTGGTTTGATCTCCTGCAGTCCAAGGGACTCTCAAGAGTCTTCTCCAGCACCACACACACACACACACACAAAAAAAGACATCAATTTTTCCATGCTCAGCCTTTTTTGTGGCTCAACTCTCACATCTGTACATTATTACTGGAAGAACCATAGCTTTGAATATATGACCCTTGCCACATCAAAATATAGAATATTAACCACACTTCAGATGTCTTCCTTTAGTATTCAGTAGTAGCTTGACCATAATATTCCTAGGGATTTTAAATATTAAATATTATATTCCTTGGCATAAGCAACTTTGAATTTGGGGCTTGTTATCGTCTGAAATTCCTAGAAACTCATAGGCAGTATCTATTCAGATAACTTTTGCTTCATTCTCTTTAACTTTGATACTCATATTCAAACTAGATATATATTTTTACTTTTACTATGATTCAAATTGTATTTTATGCATTCTTCTTGAATTTACTGTCTTTTTATTGTATCCACCTCAATTTGGATTATTTTACACTGATTAATTTTTAGAAATATGAATTCCCTTTTCTGCTGTATCTAACTGAACTGCCTTTAATATACATATATATGCTTTCGGTTTTATCTCTCAGTTCTAGTATTCTTTATTGTGTATTTATTAACCATTACAGATTTCTAATAAATTGTGTTATCCTTTCCTCATATTTTATATACACATTAGACTTCATTATAAAAGACATTCAAAGTTGCTCAGTCATGTCTGACTCTTTTCNGTAAATGTTTGGTAGCTGTCTCTTATACACATCTAGATGTGTATAAGAGACAGCCATTACAGATTTCTAATAAATTGTGTTATCCTTTCCTCATATTTTATATACACATTAGACTTCATTATAAAAGACATTCAAAGTTGCTCAGTCATGTCTGACTCTTTTCGACCCCGTGGACTGTAGCCTGCCAGGCTCCTCTGTTCATGGAATTCTCCAGGCAAGAGTATTGGAGTGGGTAGGGGTAGCCATTCTTTTCTCTAGGAGATCTTCCTGACCCAAGAATTGAGTCTGGGTCTCCTGCAGTGCAGAGAGATTCTTTACCATCTGAGCTATCAGGGAAAACTTGTTAAGCCTCACTTCTACTAGTGCTAATATCTGGAGTTATTTATACTACATGTAAAAATATATGTAGCTATATGTAATAAATATAGGTGTATTTACTCTCTTGTTTACTTTTTCTCTTTGATGTCTTGTTGTGATCTATTTGATAATTTTNAGGCACTCCATCTATCAGTTCTAATCCCTTGAATCTATTTGTTACTTCCACTGTGTAATCATAAAGGATTTGACTTAGGTCATACCCGAATAGTATAGTGGTTTTTCCTGCTTTCCTCAATCTAAGTCTGTATTTGGCAATAATGAGTTCATGATTTGAGCCACAGTCAGCTCTTGGTCTTGTTTTTGCTGACTTTATAGAGCTTCTCCATCTTTAGCTGCAAAGAATATAATCAATTTGATTCCAGTGTTGACCATCTGGTGATGTCCATGTGTAGAATCTTCTCTTGTGTTGTTGGAAGAGGGTGTTTGCTATGACCAGTGCATTTTTTTTAACAAAAGTGTATTCACATTTGCCCTGCTTCATTTTGTACTTCGAGGCTAAATTTGCTTGTTACTCCAGGCAACCCTTGACTTCCTACTTTTGTGTTCCAGTCCCCTATAATGAAAAGGACATCTTTTGTGGGTGTTAGTTCTAGAAAGTTTTATAGGTCTTCATAGAACTGTTCTACTTCAGCTTCTTCAGCATTACTGGATGGGACATAGACTTGGATTACTGTGATATTGAACGGTTTGCCTTGGAAATGAACAGAGATCGTTCTTCCATTTTTAGATTGAGGCCTATAATACTATCTAAATTACCCAAGGACACAGAGCCAGAGAGTAACACAGTTGATAGTCTTGCCAGATTATTGAACAGGCTTCCACCAATTCTGTCTTCTCTAAATTTGAGTACTGAATTTATGGCAAGCTTCAAAGCCTTGTCATTTGTTTCAGTAAAGAATCAAAAGTTATTTCCCACACGACAGTAACATTTATTTCCTAGATTTGTCTATTTTATCTCAGTTTATAACAAATGCCAGCAAATGCTTTCAGCAGTTAGAAATATTTTCTGCAATAACTTGAGGGTACACAGTTATCAAACTTGGTTCAGTGTCTTAATGATGTCAATTACAGTATCTTCCTGATTCCCCTCAGCTTCTTTTTGCCTTCCAGATAGCAGAATGGTTATTTAGCTTTAGATGTTAAATCAATGTTCAGGGTAGGATGAAGGTGAAATGGACATTGATAGTAAAGTCTGTTTCTTTATGGAAGAGCAGAACATTTCCTAGAATCCTTATCAGACTTCTGTTTTTGTCTTATTGATCAAAACTGAATCACATGGCTTTCCACTGTGAGTTTAAGCAGGTTTTCTTCATCATCTATTTGCATTTTATATTTGTTGATTTAGTTCATCAACTTTTACAATTTTATTTTTCCAGAGCATCATCCTTTTAGGACTCTAGAACTTCAAATCACTGATTTGTTCCCTAAAAATTCATCAGACTTCTTTTACAATACCATTAGTAACTTAATTGAGAGATTTTTAACTTTTGTGTAAATATTCCTTTCTATAGTAGACTCTGCTTATGTTCAGTTGACTTGCAGAGTGACAGTCACTAACATGTATACAAACACCTCATTTATCTTCAAATTTGACAGCAATAAACTCACAATAGAGGTAGGAGCCCCAAAGTAGAAAGTTATTTTTAACTTCAGAGAAAGCTAATAGAATACCTGCCTATTTACCAGAAATATATACTCTTTTTAATTATAGATATTGCTTTCAACACCTTATGGAGAGGTTCTAACTAGATGTATGAATAATATAAATCATTAATTTTATTTGATTTCTAAATATAAAACATTATAGTGGCAGATTCTGAAAATAAGTCCAACTAGAAATAAGCAAAAGTCATTATCACAGAAGCTATAATAGTGCTAACTACTAGATGGAAAAAAGCAGGTACAATTATTTTAAAAGCACTAAGCTGTGCTAAGATTAAATCTAGTCTTTTGTAGTATAACATACACACATTACAGCAAAGGCTTATCAGTAATGTTTATTAAAACAACACAATCACCAAATAAAAGTCAATTCATGTTCAAAGAACTTATGAACAAATATCATAGAAATATTTAGCATTTTATAAATATTTTCATAAAATAGTTAACAGTAATATTGGACTTCAGGAGTTAACATTACTAAAATTTGATTTTATAGAAAATTCACTTTTATAGAATGCCTTTTTCTTGGGATGACAAGCAAATTTGGCACTATTGTGGATAACTTGTAAGTTCTTGATTCTCAAAGGAACTCACATTAAAAGCATAATATATAATTCCTCATCACATGGTACTAAAAAATGAATAAGATTAGCAAAGAAAAGTCATAGTAAATTGATTTTAGTTACAGAAATCATGCATTTACTATTTAATAACACAACAAAAACTTTCAGTTTTCTCAAAATAATCTATGTTCTTATAAATCTAACATCCTGTTTAATGCAATATCAATTATTAATTATTGTGGGCATTTAATTAATTGCATATCATAAAAATTCAAATATACTCACTTTATATTAAAAGTATTAAATTCCTCTGAAATATTTAATGACCTAATAAAGTCATTAGTGTAAATAAGAAAATAATGGCTCCATATCAGATTGCTTCATGTTTTCTGAAACTTCAATTTTTATAATAGCTTTGATGACTCACCTTTCACAGTAACCAAAATGAAGAAAAAAAAAAATGTCCTTGGTATAATTCTACTATTTAGGAGAAGTTTCAAATACTGCATGTTTTGTTTACTCTGGACAAGGTCAAATGAAAATATCCTCTACAAAAATGGATCTTAATCTTCAGTAAGATATATTGTTTTTATGTTTCAATTGTATTTTTTAAAGAGAATAGTTTTTTACTTATAATTCATGATCTCCAGATTCAAAGACCAAAGAGCAAACTAAGTAACCTTCTCATTTTAAAATGTAGTAAAATAATTTAAAAATATCAGTATTCCAGCAATACAGGCATACCTCCTATATTGCAAGCTTGGCTTCAACAACTGTAATAAAGTGAGTCATACAATTATTTTGGTATTCTAATGCATTATAAAAGTGATGCTTATAACTGTAGTGCTATTATCTGAACATCTGAGAATCTCTGTGATTCTTCAGTAAGAAACTACTATCTTCATTTTGGTATTCTAATGCATTATGTGATACTTATAACTGTAGTGCTACTATCTGAGCATCTGAGAATCTCTATGCTTCTTCAGTAAGAAACTACTATCTTCTTCATGCTACCTGAAAATAGACTCTCCAAGGTTAGAAATGACTTCATAGCTGTCATAGAGCTTGAAGTAAAGTGATTTTTTGGTGTGTTATCATTTTTTCCCACCAACCTTTGTATTTCCACTAAACAGTATCAATATGAGATTTTATGTTCTTCCAAATCTTTGGAATAATTTTTCTTTTCAATCCCTGAATTTTTCTTCCTCATCCTTGAGTTTAATTAATAACTTAGAACTATGCCTTAAGCTATTTCATCTTCTTTAACTGATGTGCACAAAAATTATCTAATACTTGGAAATGAACAAAAGATGGTTGTGAGACTTTTTAATATCATGTTCTAATAAGCCTCTATCACAGCCATCTGTCTCTCTTATGAAATTTAACTTTGTTAGAATAATTTCACAATTGTTTGGGATTATGCTGTTTCACAATCTTGAATAGGTTAACTTTGAAAGAAAGTGTAAGGTATGATTTTGTTTTGTTTCCCACAGAGAAGATGAACTCAATATTCTAATTAGCCTTCAGGCCATTAACCAGCTTGTGCACATTTTATTAATCATATCTTGTTACTTTTTCTAGTTAACTATATGTTTCAGAAATTTTTTTGGAACTTCTCGTGTGGTTCTGCTGAAATTATCATTAAATAAGTGAATCTTTAATATGTACTCACTATTTGTGTGATAATTAGGTTGTAACAATTTGACAAATATGCTTTTACAAAGCTCTTGTAGTGTGTATAATAGGAGATTATGTTAAGTAGGTATAAAAACAGAGCTGAAGTCCTTCAGGCTGTTGGAATACTTCCTTCAATGACCACACTCTCTGTATCTCAAATTTGAAGTATAATTCATTTGGAATTTTGTCTATCAAATTGGTTTGATATCACCCTGAAGTCACCTTAGAGATCTTAGAATTCTGATACTATGTCTCTTCTCAGTTCATCGACATAAAACTTACTAACAGTGTCCAGGCCTCCTTCCTTTCTTCCTTCTTCCTCTCCTTCCTTCCTCCCTACCTCCCTTCCTTCCTCCCTCCCTTTCTTCCTTTATCTTATTTTGTCCTAAGGTTCTGCATTTAGGGAAATCCAGCCATATGAGAATTTCTAAAATCTACTAACTGTATTTCAGAGGCTTATTTCATGTGATTCTCCTTCTTCTAAAATATTAAAACATAGTAAATACCAAGCCCAATTTCTACATAGTAAGTATATAAGTAATGCCATATTGTATAATACTGATCTAAACTGCTTTAAAAGTAACTCTTAAGCATTTTAGAGAATAGTATAGAAGGGGCCTTCCAAGATGAAAATTCCAAAGGTGAGGAATATACACATTTTATAATTTTCTATTGTGGTTCTACTACTCATGACTTTTTCAATTTTTTCTTGAGTTCATTTATTTTTCAAGGATTTTCATATGCTTTTTGAAGCTTATAATTCACAAAGTAAGTTAAAATTTATTTTCCTTCATCTGTAAAGACTCATCCACATATCTTTATCCTATGTGATACACTGATGAAANGAGGAATATACACATTTTATAATTTTCTATTGTGGTTCTACTACTCATGACTTTTTCAATTTTTTCTTGAGTTCATTTATTTTTGAAGGATTTTCATATGCTTTTTGAAGCTTATAATTCACAAAGTAAGTTAAAATTTATTTTCCTTCATCTGTAAAGACTCATCCACATATCTTTATCCTATGTGATACACTGATGAAACTCTCACATAATCAGGAAACAAATTGATCTTTTCTTTTTCTGGGTCTCATAGTTAATAGGCACTGTATTCATCTAACTCTAGGTAAACACAGTGAAAATTTCATGTATAGAGTTAACCAAAGACTTTCTATGTTGACACTGTTATTATAGCAGTGCTTCTGTGGCTTTTTCCTAGTCCTCTTGTGACTTGCTTCCCAGGTGGCACAGTTGGTAAAGAATCTGTCTGCCAGTGCAGGAGATACAAGAGACTTGGGTTCATTCCCTGGGTCAGGAAGCTCCCCTGGAATAGGAAATAGTACCCACTCCAGTATTCTTGTCTAGGAAATCCCATGGACAGAGGAGCATGATGAGTGGGCTATAGTCCTTTGGGTCACAAAAAGTCAGACACAACTGAGCATGCACTTCTTGTGACTTGCTAAGAAGATATCCTGGACACCGTGTTCAGAGTGCACTGACAGCAGTACTTTGTATCATAACGTTTTATTTTCTTGTAATAATGTTGTTACACAATGATCTCAAATCAAAATTTTCTCTCAAAGATCTATCCATAAAAATTAACAGCAAAATATAAGGATAGCCTATTTCCTGTGTCTTAATAAAATGGTTGTACCTACTTCTGGAGCAGGGAAAGTCTACCCATTCTAGTATTCAGGCCTGGTGAATTCCATGGACTGTAAAATCTATGGGGCTGCAAATAGACACAACTGAGTGACTTTCACTTTCACTAATAGAACTGCATCAGTCACTGGAGATATGAAGACATATGACATATGTTTTATTCTTAAGTCAAATACTGGAGCACACTTAATGAAAAAGCAAATCATTTTTAGATATCACAGATTATGCAATGAGAAGAATTAATGAAAGCAAATAAATGCCCTGAAAGTGACTGGAGAATAGATGCAATCCAGGCTAAGGATAGAGAAGATAGTCTTTCTGGGGTGGATGGGCACTTAGCTGAAACTTAGAGAACAGTCCTGGGAAAGAGGGATATACTAAAAATCAGACGGGATTACTAACAGCAACTGTCACTGCCACTGAGTACTGACCACATGTCCCTGTGTGCCACATTTTTTCAATATTTATATAACCTCATTTAATCTTTATAATGATCTGACAAAATGGGCAGAAATTCTTATTTTAAAGAGAAAAAAGTCAGATAAATTAAATAACTTTTTCCAAGACAATTCTGCATGTAAATGATGTCTCCATGAATTGAACTAAAATTGTCTGACTGCGATGATTGTGTTCATTAGAACTCAGTTCAATTTCACTATTTAAACATTTACTTATTATCTTTTATGTCAGGCCACCGACCCCTTGGTTCTAGAGAAATGAAAGCAAATAAGATGGAGTCATTGCCTGGAAGGAACTCATTAGCGTGGCTCATTCTATCATTGTATTGCCTTCCCATTTTGAACAACTGAAGAAATCAGTTTTTTAAAAAAAATAAATGTTCATTCAGTTTTCAAAATGCAAAACAGGTATATTTCAGTTCATTGTCATTGATAATTTGAGGATGTGCTTAATTATTACTTCATGTGATTTTAATAACCTCTTATAACCTTGTTTATAAATTATTTCTCTGTATAACATTTATGTCACTCTATAATTTCTCCTCATTTATTTTGAAATTCTTGGCAGGCCCCATGGTACTTAGGGCTTTTATATCTAGCATATAAACTAACATCAAAAA
Source organism: Neotragus moschatus (assembly GCA_006410615.1). NCBI lineage: Eukaryota > Metazoa > Chordata > Mammalia > Artiodactyla > Bovidae > Neotragus > Neotragus moschatus. The sequence goes on from SJYA01000124.1 coordinate 803,377, forward strand.
ACATTGCTGATGCTAATTTGAAGGTATTATTATCATTCTTGTAAATAGCNATAAATTATTTCTCTGTATAACATTTATGTCACTCTATAATTTCTCCTCATTTATTTTGAAATTCTTGGCAGGCCCCATGGTACTTAGGGCTTTTATATCTAGCATATAAACTAACATCAAAAAACATTGCTGATGCTAATTTGAAGGTATTATTATCATTCTTGTAAATAGCCTTTCCAATCCATTAACAGTATGCTTGCATTGTTACATTTTTAGAATTCAGTGTATATGATTATTACTTTGCTTGCTTCTAGCTTCTATCAATTCAGATGATAATGTATGTAACTTGAAAGTTTACAACTTTAACTCTCCTGTTACTGTGATGTGATTCTACAAACATTTGTAAACATGTACTTTAGAGCTGTGGCTTGCCTAAGGGACCAGTTATTTAAAATTATGCAAGTGGGCAAAGCCAACTTGTGCAGTGCTGAGACACCAAGTATTTCCTTTCTCTCAGGAGAGAGGCTTTTTTTCCCTGTAATAATGATGTCGAAACAGATAAATACCAATGTAAATAACAAAGTCTATTTCCTGTCCACCCGAAACTATTACAACATAGTTAATTGGTTATACTGCAACATAAAATAAAAAGTTAAAACATAAATAAATAAATCTCAGTTCAGTTCAGTTCAGTCACTCAGTCGTGTCTGACTTTTTGCAATCCCATGAATTGCAACACGCCAGGCCTCCCTGTCCATCACCAACTCCCGAAGTTCACTGAGACTCCCGTCCATCGACTTGGTGATGTCATTCAGCCAGCTCATCCTCTGTCGTCNAAGATAGATGTAGGAACTCAAATTTGGGCAATAGTTGGAAATTATGATCAATGGAATGTTTTTATTGTGGTTCTGATAAATTTGTTTTTTAGCCATCTGTAAATCTTCTTATCAGAAATGTCTATTAAGGTCTTCTGCCCTTTTTTTTTTTTTTTGGTTGTTTTTGTTCATTTTTAATTAAGCTTTGTTTTAAGATAATTGTAGATTCACATTCAGCTGTAGGCAAGAATACAGAGATGCCTTGTAATAGCTATTAATTTCCCCTAATAATAACATCTTGAAAAACTGTCGTATAATATCACAACCAGGATGTTGATGTTGATATAGACAAGATAAAAAAGTTTCCATAACTGTTAGAATCCTCTGGATGTCCTTATAAAGACCTACTAACTTCCCTAAAACACAATCCTTCATTAGCCCTAGAAATTACTAATCTGTTTTCCATTTCTGTGATACTGTCATTTCAAAAATATTACATACATGGAATCATACAGAATGTCCCCTTTGGGGATTGGATTTCTTTTCACTCAGCATAATTCTCTGGAGATACCTCTGAGTTGTATGTATGAATAATTTCTTCTTTTAATTGCTGAGCAGTATTTCAGTATATAGCTATGTTACACTTTGCTTAATTGTAGACTCACTGAATGACATCTAGATTCTTTCTAGTTTTTGCAGTTATAAAAAAAAGCTGCTAAAGCATTTGTGTACATATTTTCATAGAAACCTGATTTTAATTTCTCTGGGATATATACCTAGTAGTACAATTGATAGGAAATATAGTAAATGAGGCCTTCCCAGGTGACACTAGTGATAAAGAATCTGCCTACCAATGCAGGAGACACAAAAGATACAGGTTTGGGCCTTAGTTAGGAAGATACCCTGGAGTAGGAAATGGCACCCTACTCCAGTATTCTTGCCTAGAAAATTACGTGGGCAGAGGAGCCTGTCGGACTATAGTCCATGGGGCCACGAAGAGTTGGACATGACTCAGTAACTGAACACACACATCCTATATCATATAATATCTTATGAAGCAAAAGGTTAAAATAAATACCTTGTTGATTGCCTAGCATCCCCCAAATCACTACTATTTATTCAGATCAAGAGAAAAATGAGAAAATAAAGTTTTCACTCAAACTGAAATAGCTTGCTGCTTGGGGTGAGGAAACCATGAGTAGTAAAACTGGAATGCTGCATGCTAAGCACTAAGTGGTGTCTGACTCTGTGCAACTCCATGGACTGTAGCCCACCAGGCTCCCCTGTCGATGGGAGTCAAGAATAATGGAATGGGTTGTCATGCCCTTCTCCAGGAGATGTTCCCTACCTGAGGATCGAACCCGCATCACTAATATCTCTTGCATTGACAGGTGGAGACGCTAGGGCCACCTGGGAAGCCCTATTTCCTTGTTTCTTTTATTTTTTTAAATTAATTTTTATTGGAATATAGTTGTTTTGCAATTTCCAGTTAGGTTCTGCTGTACAGCAAAGTAAATCAGCTATATCCTCCCTTACTTTGGATTTCCTTCCCTATTTATGTCACTACAAGCATTGAATAGAGTTCCCTGTGGTATACAGTAGGTTCTCATTAGTTATCTATTTTATAATTAATAGTGTTTATATGTCAATCTCATGCTCCCAATTCATCCCACCCCTCTATCCCTCATCCCCATATCCATCTGTCCATTCTTTACATCTGCGTCTGTTTCTGCTTTGCAAAAATATTCATATGCTTTGTTTTTCTAGGTTCCACATATACGTGGGAATCAAATGTTTCTTTATTGAATTAGATATCAAGGCAATTAGCAGTCCACATGGACCTTGAGAGTTTGATGAGGTGTTCCAGCAGGAATTGCAGAATATCACTTACCAAGGAAAGTTCTCTTTTGTTTGATGAAATGTCATCTATTCACAGTAATGCTTTGGAAAATGTCCTCAAAGAGAGATAGAAAGAACTGAAAATCAAGTAGCCACATCAAAAACCAACATAGATGATAAATTGAACTAGACACGTTATAGCCAGGGAGGAAAAAAAAATTAAAAACTCATTTTGATTACTGATTCTTCTGAGGAAAAAAAACTATAATTTTTCATTTCTCAAAATCTGTGGAGTAAATAGATATTTATTTTACCCTAAAGTTGTGATGAGACAGAGGATGAGATGGTTGGATGGCATTACCAACTCAATGGACATGAGTCTGACTAAACTGCAGGAGTTGGTGATGGACAGGGAGGCCTGGTGTGCTCCATTCCATGGGGTTGCAAAGAGTCAGACACGACTAAACAACTGAACTGAACTGAAAGTTGTGATTGGTAACAATAATACCAACAAATTATACTCATTAACAGAATTTAATATACATTAAATTATTTGGTGTTTCAGAAAGGACAGATTTTTTTTAGCGAACTATGTTATTTTGATTCTACTGTGTGATGATATATCATAGTTAAGAAAACCAAATGAAATAGTTGATATAAAAATACTCTGAAAAATAGAAAGTATTGTGCAAAAGTTTATTAAAACAGCTTGGTGTTACCTAGGTGAGTCCCTATGACTTTGCCAGTGGCCCTTAATTTTACAGAGCAACCTGACTGAGTCTTATCCTGGCATGACCAGAAATCATCCTTTTGCTCAAGATAATTTTCTGTGGAGCAAGATGGTTTACATCTATAGGAAAGCATAACTATAGTAAAGTAAGCACTTCTTCAAACATATTTTACAACTGCACTGCTGTTCAAAATATTTTCCACTGCTGAATATTTGTCCCTTGGGCTCAGCTGAAAAAAAAAAAAAAAGAAAATCAGCTTTCTTAACAGTATAATGTTTTCTATCAGTAGTGGTTATTAGATTGCTTTCTTTACATAACTATCAACAAGAAACTTGTGGTGTGTAAAATAAAGTATTCTTTCTTGCCAAGACATAATTTCTCTTCCAAATTGAAGTTGCAATTCAAAGTTCTGGCCAAAAGCAACTGCATTTTGCAAAGTTCCAAAAGTTAACAAAGTAAAGCTAAAGTGATAAAAATCATTGGTGGATGATGTTTTCAGTTGTGCTTTTTAGTTACTTTAGCAGATGTAATATTGGCTTTTTCTTTTCACAGTAAATTAGATATGCAATTACTAGACATAAAAAGTAGGTTTAAATTATGAAAAAATGGTTTTCATAAGATTAATTATGAACAGAGAACTAAAATGTGCCAATATTGAAATAGCACTACCATGGGGACTTTCAGATCCAAAGGATTAAACTAGCCTTGTGGCCAGATGATAACTGCTGCGCAGTCATCAAATTACTAAAATGCAGGAGTCAAGAGTCGTGCCTTTTCTTAAAATAAGAGACTGATATCAGGTTTTTACACCTGTATGTGGCAGCATTAGATTTTATCTATTATGAATTATTCTTTGTCATTTTACTCATATGTATTCATACAAAATTAGATGATCCAAAGTACAAAGTTTGTCTAGGTACCTATGACTTGATTTCACAGTCATACAAACAGTTGAGGTTTAGATCAGTTTTATTTGAACCAGTTTAGATGAAATGCATATTATATTTTGTGTAAATCCTGCTTCCTATACACTTTCATTTCCTTTGTTTTAAAAAATATTTTATATGTGGGAAACTGGAGATATTGTGAAATTGATTATGATCTCCATTGCAATTATATGCAGACCACTAGACATAGATCTTTGCAAAACTGTTGTTCAATGTGATATTTCCAGCAGCCACAACACCTGACAAATTTGTTCTATGAATTATTAAATTATATAAAAAAATAGGTATATTCATTTAATAAGAAATGTATTGTAAAATAAATGTCTCCTTTGCTCTAATAGGGCTCATGTGATATAAAAAGCTCACATTTTTACATTTTTACCCTAATATTTACCCATATGCTATATTATGCTATATTGATTTTATTTTAATAAAATTCTAAAATGTCACACTGAGACTATTCAAAAATCATTAAATTTAAAAATGAGCTACATTTAAATCATTCCTAAAAAGTGGATTATTTATTATTTGTTTGCTGAATATTATTGAGTGTCTGTTTTAAAGTACCTACCATAGAAGCTTGTAATTCCTGGGATATACCAGCAAACAAAGGGAGAAAACATCTGGTTTACATTATGAAGATGGAAAATGAACAAAGAAAGCATTAGACCATACAGTTGAGGATATGGCAATAGGAACCAGGGAAACAAAGAAGGAATAAGAAGAGGCAAGGCGCCTTGGTAGGGCAGAGGGAATGCACTTTGCAATTTAAAGTAATCAGGAAAGGCCTTATTTAGCTTTTAAACAAAGACCTACAAAAGAGGAGAAGTGAGCTTTGGTGATATATGGAGAAAGAATGAAAGAAAGAATGTTCTGAAAAGTAGGAACCATGATGTGAAGTTCCCGAGGAAGGAACATACCTTGCATGATCCAAATATAAAAAGGAGATTAATGTAACTATATATTTGTAAATGAATTGGAGAGTAATGAGATGAGGAGAGAAAACAAAGAAAATGGGCTGCAGATAATGGGGTAATGGGGACAGTCATCAAAGGAGGAGGACCTTTAATATCATTGAAAAGGCATGAGAGTAGAAAGACATTTGGAGCCATTCACACTATTGAGCACAGAAGTGATATTCATTGACTAAAGGTATTTTTTCATTAAATATATATCTCTCTACATGTGTATATGTCTCTGTGTGTGCATATATATTAACTCATCCTACCATTAAATAGATGTTGCTTTTTTCTTTAATGTTTTATGAATTTTAATTGTTTTATATTCATGTAACAACTGTCACAATACTGAAAGTGTTTATTGGATTATCTGTCTGCTTTTCTGAGAATAAAACATAAAGCAGCAAAATGAGAAGCAGGAAAAGCAATGAAGCGTCTGTAGCAATAATTCAAGTGAAAGATGACAATGACTTAGACAAGAGTAGTAGTAACAGAGATATTTGATAGTGATCAGATCCTGGTATTTGAAGATAATTTCAGCTGCCTAGATGACATGAAAGAGAAGAATCAAAAGTGATAGCAAGTTTGGCATAAGCAAATGTAAGAACAGGCTTATATTACATATACTTCTGAGAAGGGAAGCCTTGGGAAGAGCAGGATAGAAACATGCATAGAGAATCAGGGGGGAAACATTGAGAAATGGAATTTTTCCTGATGCATCAGTAAGTGATAATGCCACAGTCATCAGCAATTCCAGCCCTCCATATATGAATTTCTGAGCCTGGATGTTGACCAAGAAGAAGACTGCCTGCTATCTGACAGCTAGCAGCTGCAACCACTCCCTATAGTGAGCACTGAGGAGCTCCAAGGGATGTGAAAACTGCAGGATACTGGCCCCAGACAGCTGAGATGCATATGAAAGGAATGATTTCTGTGAGCCCAGGCTCTTGCATGTTTCCATACATAGAAAAGTACTACATTTCTTAACTTGAGATATCTTGTTGTTCATTTGCTAAGTCATGTCTGACTCTTTTTGACTCCATGGACTATAGCACTCCAGGCTTCCCTGTCCTTCACTATCTCCTAGAGTTTGCTAAAGCTCACGTCCATTGAGTCAGTGATGCCAACCAACCATCTTATCCTCTGTCACTCCCTTCTCCTCTGCCTTCAGTTTTCCCCAGCATCAGGGTCTTTTCTAATGAGTCGGCTCTTCACATCAGGTAGCCAAAGTTTTGGAGCTTCAGCATCAGTCCTTTCAGTAAGTATTCTCGGTTAATTTCCTTTAGGATTCACTGGTTTGATCTCCTTTTGGTCCAAGGGACTCTTAAGTCTTCCTCAGCACCACAATTCAAAAGCATCAAATCTTCAGCACTTAGCCTTCTTAATGGTCCAACTCACATCCATACAAGACTACTGGAAAAAGCATAGCTTTGATTATACAGTCCTCTGTCAGTAAAGTGGTGTCTCTGTTTTTTAATATGCTGTCTAGGTTTGTCATAGCTTTTCTACCAAGGAGCAAGCATCTTTTAATTTAGTGGCTCCATTCACTGTCCACAGTAATTTGGGAACCCAGGAAAAATAAAATTTGCCACTTTTTCCCATCTATTTGCTAAGAAGTGATGGAAGCAGATGTCATGATCTTCATGTTTTGAATGTTGAATTTTAAGCCAGCTTTTCCACTCTCTTCTTTCAGCCTCATAAGAAGATTCCTTAGTTTCTCTTTGCTTTTAGGGATTAGAGTGGTAACTTCTGATTATCTGAGATTGTTGATATTTCTTCTGGAGGTCTTAATTCCAGCTTGTGATTCACCCAGACAAATATTTCAGTTGATGCACTCTGCATATTATATTAAATAAGCAGGGTGACAATATACAGCCTTGATATAATCCTTTCCTAATTTTGAACCAATCTTTTGTTCCATGTCTGTTTCTCACTGTTGCTTTTTGGTCTGCATACAGGTTTCTCCAGAGGCATGTAAGATGGTGAGGTATCTCTCTCTTCATTATTATTATTATTAATCTTTTGATGTTAAGACTACCTGCCCTTTGTTGCAAACTTCTGTAAAACCTGGCTCCTCCCCTTGTCTCTTCAGAGCAGTTATCTCAGGGTTTCCTGAGATGCTATCTTCCAGGCTAGATGTACTAAAAAATCCCACCAAATAAAACAACTCTCAAATTTTAAGTTGTGATCCTGTCTCTTATACACATCTAGATGTGTATAAGAGACAGGTATATGTACCACAGCTTTCTTATCCATTCATCTGCTGATGGACATTTAAGTTGCTTCCATGTCCTNCTAGATGTACTAAAAAATCCCACCAAATAAAACAACTCTCAAATTTTAGGTTGTGGTCATTTAAGTCAGCAACATATACATTTGAAATTTTCAAAGAATACAAAATCATAATATAAATTAGTTGGGCATATGATCCTGGAGGTGAGAAGGCAGATTAGTTTGGAGATACAAAGATAAGAGTCATTAGTTGTAGAGAAAAACCATAAGACTGGGTAAGATCACTAAGAGAGAGAATGTAGATAGAACAAGAGAAAACAAATGCATGATGGTTCTAAAGATAAAACTTTGGAAAAATGAGGGGTAAACAGTAAAAGAGACTTTTCTTTTTTAATTTGCCAATAAATTTAGATTTTTAGAAATCAGAACAGCAAGGTGAGAGAAACATATCCAATTTTGGCATTAATAAGACTACTTTCCATGAAGTGCTAGGGGCTTTTCTATTAATAGCTTCATAGAAATTGCCTTCAGAGAGAGTGAGAGGAGAGAAATCGGAAGTTGAGATTCTATAGTCAGTTCTTTCCAGAAATGTTGTTATAAAGGAGAACAGAGAGGGAAAAAATGCATAGACTATAGGAAAATACAGATGAAAAGAGTTTTTTATGGACTCTTTTAGATGTCATTTTAGTTGTCATCAAGAAAGGATCTGCTTTTAATGAGTCTTTCAATACAAGATAGTGAAGAAAATGTCAAAAGATAGGTTGAGGATATAACTTGTTATTCTGAGTTTCAGTGAGCACAGTGAAAGATTAGGAGTTAGTGGCAGATGAGCAGTGGATCCAGAAGTGGAGATTAAACTTGATTAATCTTAATTAGAGGGGTAGGCAAGGGGAACATGACCAGGCTGTCCTTATAATAATTTTCATTTTCAAATGGTTCCCATATAACATGATTAAATCCTCAAATGGAAATATGAATACCTTTCTGTTTATTATTTTTTGAACTATATGTTTGCCCAGCACAGAAGTGTGATTTACATTAGTGCTGTTAATTTTTTGATATATAACTGAGTTGATGTCTTGAAAATAGAGCTGCTACAAGTTAACAATTTTTCAAAAATAAAAACTTAGTGCAAGTTTTTCAAGTAATTTCAAATAAGACCTATATCTTGGATTTGTTCTCTTTTTCAGTAAACACCATGAATATAATTCATATATCCCAGTCCAGCAGCAGAGAGTTGGCTTTGACAGGGAAATACAGGGGACAGGGTCTAGTATAATCTGCAAGGTGAGGTAAAATCTAGAAATCTAAATATTAGGATATGGTCATGACATACATACTTAGAGATGGATCTGCAGAATAGATACAGAATGTTACTTTGCAACATAAACAGATGGGTCAATTTGAGGAAGTAAAAGGAGTCTGACCTCAGCAGCCCAGTCAAAAGTTATCAGAACCTTATCAGTGCATTTGTTGTAAAACATCATGGTAAACTTACAGAACTTGTCAGGACAGTGCAGGTAAGCCTGTGGAAACTGCATATTAAGCAAGATCAGAATTAATGAAAGAGAGAAGATTTCATAATGCATCATGGATGAGCACTAGGCCTCCTTAAACTTTATCTCATTTTATTCACAGTCTTCTATAAATAGCCTGTATTTCTGCTTTATTGGTTTCTTCTTCTTTTTTTTTTTAAACAGGATGTATTTCATGGAAGACTCTCCACTACTTCTAGTTTTTTTTTAATTTTCATTCACATTGAAACAATTTTTTAAACCCCATGTTTAATATTCTGGTAATCAAATGGACAGCTAGATGTTTGTTTCAAAAATTTGAAACTAAAGATTCTCTGTGATTGTGAACATTTAAGATTAGGCAATTGATTCTGGGAGGGAAGGTGAGGTAGAATTCATTCTACTTTCAATCATAGTATAAATCTAAAATGGTAAATTAATGCAGTCCACTTGGACAAAATCCAAAGCAGGAAAATATGCAGAAATAGATTTCAGTGTATATTAGAGGCAGTGTTAGAAATGATGTTTCAATGTGGGGGAACATGATTAGTTATTTAGAAATAAGATAAAGCTGGTTTCTAGCTCAGTCCTACAACAAAAGGTGTTCTAGATGGATCAAAGTTTAATATAAATTGGTAACTTTAAAAAAGAAAATAGGAATATATCCTTATATCAGAGAAGGGAATGCCTGTATAAGCATGATATGGAAAATACAATAAATTTTACTACAAAAAATTGAAAACTTTTATGTGGTGAAAAAATATCACAGATAAAAATAAATAAACAACCCCAAAGAAACACTGAAATGTACTTGCAGCTCATATCACATAGAAAAATGTGTTCAACATTAAAAGATATCAAAATTGGTGTGAACAAATTCATAGAGTAATAGCCAAAGACTATTTAAACCAACAGTGCCTCTGTTAGCTATCTTGATAACTTGCTTGTGAATTAGAAGAAATGCCCCTTCCTTCAGCAGCAAAAACTCCATCACAGTGATCGCTTACAGTGAATGATGTCAGATTTGTGATCTCNTATCACATAGAAAAATGTGTTCAACATTAAAAGATATCAAAATTGGTGTGAACAAATTCATAGAGTAATAGCCAAAGACTATTTAAACCAACAGTGCCTCTGTTAGCTATCTTGATAACTTGCTTGTGAATTAGAAGAAATGCCCCTTCCTTCAGCAGCAAAAACTCCATCACAGTGATCGCTTACAGTGAATGATGTCAGATTTGTGATCTCCGAAGAAGATCTAGCTTTGGGCCCAGAAACTAGGCTTGACCACTCAGGGCTCTTGTGTGGCAGAAGTTTTATTACAGTGAAAAGGGACAGAAAAACCTTCTGACATAGGCATCAGAAGAGAGTGGAGAGTGCCCACTTGCTAGTATTTAACAAGGGAGCTATATACTTCTTTAGTTATTACAATAAATTAAAAGAATGCCTCAAAGTTGCAAAAATTTTACCAGACCCACTCCCATAATTTACATTTTAAGATAACAGGGTTAGAACTTAACAATAGAAAGATTTCACCAAACCCACTATCATAATTAAGATATCAGGATTAGTCAGAAGGTTTTAAGGAAGGAGAAACTGACCTCAAGCAGGATACACTGTTGTTATATAATCCTTAGTAAAGAATTTAAGCTGAGTTGTGTTGTGTAATCATCAGGTGTAGGCTTAAAGTAAAAAATGTTTCATGTAACTAAGACTAAGGAANGTAATATCTCTGCTTTTGAATATGTTATCTAGGTTGGTCATAACTTTTCTTCCAAGGAGTAAGTGTCTTTTGATTTCATGGCTGCAGTCACCATCTGCAGTGATTTTGGAGCCCAGAAAAATAAAGTCTGACACTGTTTCCACTGTTTCCCCGTCTATTTCCCATGAACCTTTTTATAGCCTTGATTTCACCACTAGGTCATCCACTCAGCTGGGTATCCCTTTGTAGTGAATAGTAATGGTGATCCTGAAGAAGATGCTCAATTTCTTTCATAATAAAATAATGTATATTAAAGTAAGGTGATATTTTTCACTTGTCATATTGGCAAGATCAAGAGGCTTGATAATTCTTGGTATTGGTTGGGGAAATAAGTATTCTTATCCTGGGTAGATAGTAGAATAAATTGGTGCAAGTGAAGGAAATTTTGGTAATAAAATTTAAGACAAAATGTTTTATTTGAATGTAATCATAATCTCATACCTATGCATATACATATGGGACAATGTAAGTCTTTCTATTTTATTTCTTTCTTGCTGGGCTAGGGCTTCTTGCTGTGCACAGGGTTTCTCTACTTGCAGGGAAAAAGGGCAACTCTGGTGTGGTGAGTGGGCTTCTCATTTCCGTGACTTCTCTTGTTGCAGAGCATAGGCTCTAGGCATGGGGGCTCAGTAGTTGTGGCACTCAGGCTTGGTACTTGCAGTGCTTGGGCTCTACAATGCTGGCTCAGTACTTGTGGTGCATGGGCTTAATTGGCTCCGGGGCATGAGAGATTCCTCCTCCAAGACCAATGGAACCAGCCAATGGAACTCATTCCCACCTGCATTGGCAGGTGGACTTTTAACCACTAGACCACCAGTGAATTCCTGTAGGATTGTTCTTAAAGGAAAATTTTGAACCAAACTATCCATCAATAGTGTTGTGTTAGTTGCTCAGTTGATTCCAACTCTTTGTGATCCCATGGACCATAGCCAGCCAGACTCCTCTGTCCATGGAATTCTCCAGGCAAGAATACTGGGGAAGGGAGCCATTCTCTTCTTCAGGGATCTTCCCAACCCAGGGATCAAACACGGGTCTCCTCTGTATTGTAGGCAGATTCTTTACCATCTTAGCCACCAAGAAAGGCCAGCAGAGGATCAGTTGAATAAGTTATTTGCATCTGTTTGGAAGAGACCTATTGCCAGTAAATATACAGATATGTGTATTTTTCAGTGGAATTCTATAGACAGAACATAACTCTATAAGCATGTATATATCTACATGTGTTTATATATATAATTTGAACATATTTAATCTTTACTAATATTTCTAAAAAGTTTTAGAGGTCCACTTTGTATTTCAGAGTTTTAAATAAAAATTGAAATACAGAAACTTTGAATAATGTAATATCATTGTAGACTTAAAAATAGCCCTGTTTACCTTACAAAGGAATGTTTAATAAGATTACTATAGAAGGAAGTAATTAGAAATCTGCCTTGGGGAGAGTATGTTTCATATGTTAATTTTGATTTGGGTAAAACATATTTTAATTCTATATTCTAATTACAAAATCATGACATATTGTACGATTTAGCATCTTTCTTCCAATTTTTGTGGACAAGTTCTCCTAACCTCAGATATGCAGGTGACACCATCCTTAGAACAGAGAGCAAGGAGATACTAAAGAGCCTCTTGATGAAAGTGAAAGTGGAGAGTGAAAAAGCTGGCTTAAAACTAAATATTCAAAAAACTAAGAATATTTGGCATCTGGTCTCATTACTTCGTGGCAAATAGATGAAGAAACAATGGAAACAGGGACAGATTTATTTTCTTGAGCTCCAAAATCACTGCAGATTGTGACTGCAGCCATTAAATTAAAAGATGGTTGCTCCTTGGAAGAAAAGCTATGGCCAATTTAGACAACATATTAAAAAGGAGATATCACTTTGCAGACAAAGATCCTTCAAGTCAAAGCTATGGTTTTTCCAGTATTCATGTATGGATGTGAGATGTGGACCATAAAGAAGGCTGAGCACTGAAGAATTGATGCTTTTGAACTGTGATGTTGGAGAGGACTCTTGAGAGTCCCTTGGACTACAAGGAAATTCAACCAGTCCATCTTAAAGGAAATCAATCCTGAATATTCATTGGAAGGACTGGTGCTAAAGCTGAAGCTCCAATACTTTGGCTATCTGATGTGAAGGGCTGACTCATTGGAAAAGACCCTGACGCTGGGAAAGATTGAAGGTAGGAGGAGAAGGGAAAGAACAATGACCAGCTAGTTGGATGACATCACCAACTCAATGGGCATGAGTTTGAACAAGCTCCAGGAGAAGGTGAAGGACAGAGAAGCCTGGCATGCTGCAGTCCATGGGATCGCAAAGAGTTGGACATGACTGAGTGATGGAACAACCTCAAAACTAAGATAAACCCAATACCATTTCAAAACACTTCCATTTATAAATGAATATTAAATTTATTCTAATTTGTAGAAAAATCATTTTACGCACATATTTTCATTCTATAGCTATGTTATATATTTCGCAATACAGTGTATATGTAAACAGTAAACAACTTTTTTCTCACTTGCAGGTCCTCCTCATCTCTTGCTTTGATCTCATTACCCTTTCTTCAGCTTTACTCTTAAATCTCATCATATTATCCTCTGTTTAAAATCCCCCACTGGTTTCTGACAGCTCTCAGATAAAGTCTAAAATTCTTAGGTTTGTGCACTTGGGTGTCTATAACCTGGCTCTTGCTTATACGTTCAGTTTCACTATTTCCTTCCTGGTAATTTATAGGAAACTTCCATGAAAAAAAGCTTGTTCACTTCCAGGGCTCTTACAGTTCTATTTCCCTAGCCTGAGAACTGTTCTATTCTTTCTCCTCACACTGTCATTCCCTTCACATTACACAGCTTACCTATCTTTTGACATTTACTTCCATGTCACTTTTTAGAGAACCCAGTAATCTAGTTAAAGTGGTTTCCCATGTCCCAGAGTTCCATGTTTATTCTCTAGTACAGTGTATGGCGGTGGTTTAGTCACTGAGTCGCGTCCAAGTCTTGCGACCCCATGGACTCTAGCCAGCTAAGCTCCTCTCTCCATTAGATTTCCCAGGCAAGTTAATGGGTTGCTGTTTCCTTCTCCAGGGGATCTTCCCAACCCAGGGATTGAACTGGCATGTTCTGCATTACAGGCTGATTCTCCATTGCTGAGCCACCAGGGATTCCCAATACAGTGCATACCAGTGTGTATAATAATTGTTAATTTACTTGCCTCTTTTGTTCATTTGAATATGCACTCTTGGGAGCAGAAACTCTCACTCATCTTTACATTTCCAGAAATCTGACCCATGCATGACCAGTAGCATGTACAAGATTAACATGTTAAACAATTGAATAATTCCTTCTGTAACACTTCACATGCTCTCACCAAAGCTCAAAGGAGACACATTAAAGAAAAATAATCAGTAGAGCAATAATTTCCAAAGTGATTTCAAAGAACTCCACACAGTAAAATTGTTGGCAAATGATGTCTGAGAAGCTCTGTACGATGCCTTCCTCTTCAAATTCAAAATGCATCTTACCATGTAAAAATCACAGATTCTGCCTACTGTTGAAAGAGTCATAGCATTTATCTTCCTTACTTCAGAAACAAACATATCAAGAGGGCTGATTTTAAATATAGGTTAAACGGGAATATGGGGCTTTCCAGTTTGTGCTAGGAGAAAATAAATGTAAAAGTATTTATCCTCAGTCATGTCTGACTCTTTGTAACCCCATGGACTGTAGCCTGCCAGGCTTTTCTATCCATGGAATTCTCTAGGCTAGAATGCTTGAGTGCGTTGACATTTGGAAAACCCACTTGATAATACAGGAGATGTAAGAGACACCCAAGTTCAATCCCTGGGTTGGGAAGATCCCCTGGAGGTGGGCCTGGCAACCCACTGCACTATTCTTGCCTGGAAATCCAACAGACATAGAAACCTGATAGGCTACAGTCCATAAGGTCACACAGAGTCAGACACGACTGCAGCAACTTAGCACATATGCACAAACAGACATAAANCCGTTGACATTTGGAAAACCCACTTGATAATACAGGAGACGTAAGAGACACCCAGGTTCAATCCCTGGGTTGGGAAGATCCCCTGGAGGAGGGCCTGGCAACCCACTGCACTATTCTTGCCTGGAAATCCAACAGACATAGAAGCCTGGTAGGCTACAGTCCATAAGGTCACACAGAGTCAGACACGACTGCAGCAACTTAGCACATATGCACAAACAGACATAAAGTGAAAGTGAAAGTTGTTCAGTCATCATTTCCAGCTCTTTGCCATCCTATGGACTGTAAACACTCCATGGAATTCTCCAGGCCAGTATACTGGAGTGGGTAGCTGTTCCCCTCTCTGCAGGATCTTCCGAATCCAGGGACTGAACCCAGGTCTCCCGCGTTGCAGATGGAGTCTTTACCTGCTGAGCCACCAGGGAAGCCCAAACAGACATATATGTCAGACAAAAATCAAGACATATTCTATCAGGGCATATTGAAGTCTTTATACCTTGAGATGTATGCTTTTTGTATCTTCTTTATAATAATGAAACATTATTTATAAGGCCTGCTTTTTAATACGCTGATCTCTTCAACATTTCTACATATATCTTTATACTTTGATATTCTCAGAATTCTAAGAAGTTTTGGGAAGTTTGCTTCTGTTTTAATGGTTTTGTCTTTCTTCTCTCTCCTTTCCTTTTCCCATCCATTTTTCTCCTCCCCCCTTCTTCCCCTATGCCTCCTCCTCAAATTCTTCCTTTTCTTCTTCTACTTCTTCTTGCTAAAGTATCCTAGTGTATAAAATCAAATTTTCTGTCATTGAGAATCAAGGAGTTCTGCTCAAGTATTATGCATACAGTTATTTGGATAAATTTATGGCATTTAATTTACGCATTCTTTAATTAATTCCATATTTTTAAATGTAATAAAGAATGAAATTTGCTATGTAATTATCTTTACATAAAATAAATAATGTTTAAATTGTATAAAATTCAGATATCTTGAACATTATTTCTATTTCCTACATCTGGGGGAAATATGAAAGGATACATCATTCAATAGAATAAAATGAAATGTTATCAATAATTACTCAGATTATTCTTTAGGCTTCCAATAAATGGTATCCTCAGACAATTTCAGTTTCACCTATTTCTTCCAGCTGAAGTTTCTCAAACATGAATATGTATCAAATAAAGACAGACTTCTCCTGTCAGTATGTTCAATATAATTTCTAAATACAGTTTTCGCCAGAAGCTCGATACAAAATATGCACACAAGTATATACACACTTGCAAACATGCAAGTACTGACATAAACAAACACATAAAATCATATATTTTCTAAAATCTCCATCACAATATCTCTAGCCCCCTATTAAGGAAATATGATATTTTCCATATCTTTACACAGAATAAAAAAATCCAGAAAACAGTATACAGTGATGAGATTTACTGTTATCATTTTGGGATGTTTGCAACTACTAATGAATATAAATGGAATGGTTTAAAAAAAGAAAAGAAAAAAACAAAAACAAAAACTAATGACATATAGCCCTCTATCATAAAGAGAAACAATGTAGCACACTGTAGACTCAGCTTGGAGAATACACTCAGATTCTTGTTCACCAGGCAAGAGTGAAGATATCTATGTATCAATTTATATCAGGAGATTGGGACAGAAGAGAAAGAACAAGGTAAATTTACATGATATACAATAAGACTGAAACAAAGAAAGCTAAAAATACACAGGACTCTTTCTCCTTAGAATAATTTCTATGGTCTGCTTATGAATTGAGTCTAGGTGTCATGTATTTCAGATTAGCATCATGGAGCATTATCGGCTCAGAGATAGTTCAACAAACTGAGTTTATTCTCTTTTCTTGGAGATAGAGCAGCAGCTGTGCGTTTTGAGGTTTTCTACTATGATTGAACAACTCCTTGTCTTTCAGTCAAGAAAAATAGCATTTATTGTTAATGTTTACAAGATTTGGTTTATATAGTTTCTTAGCAACTGGTGTATTTTAATGATGGTCTTTATTATGTAATGAGTTTTGTGATTATACGAACTGAAAGAATAAATTCCAAAGCTATGGGACCAAAAGCATACATATTCTTTCATTATACTGTTTTTTTTTTCTTAACACAATTATAAATATTCATCACCAATGAAGCTAAAATATGATGTTTAATTATATATAAATATTTTACTTGCTGGAGGAATTTGTGTCTCACTGGAATTACTTTCCAACAAAAGCAAATAAGTGGTAAAAATAGAAACATAAATTTTAACAAATGTGATTGGAAATAACCTGATCTTTAAAGATTTGAGGACACACTTTGAACAATTTATTTCAGCTACTGTTGTAGTCATAACAACAATTTTACATAATACTGTATGGTTTCTCAAGTAATGTTTAAATACCCAGGGATATTTCTAAAAGATGAGAAAAATTAATAAAATAAAAAGTAAATGCTTCCATTAGAACATTCCATGAAAGTGAAAGTTGCTCACTTCAGTTCAGTTCAGTTGCTCAATCGTGTCCGACTCTTTACGACCTCATGACTTGCAGCACGCCAGGCCTCCCTGTCCATCACCAACTCCCGGAGTTCACTCAGACTCCTTTCCATCCAGTCGGTAATGGCATCCAGCCATCTCATCCTCTGTCATCCCCTTCTCCTCCTGCCCCCAATCCCTCCCAGTATCAGAGTCTTTACCAATGAGTCAATTCTTTGCATGAGGCTGCCAAAGTACTGGAGCGTCAGCTGTATCATCATTCCTTCCAAAGAAATCCCAGGGCTGATCTCCTTCAGAATGGACTGGTTGGATCTCCTTGCAGTCCAAGGGACTCTCAAGAGTCTTCTCCAACCACAGTTCAAAAGCATCAATTCTTTGGCACTCAGCTTTCTTNTGCCAAAGTACTGGAGCTTCAGCTGTAGCATCATTCCTTCCAAAGAAATCCCAGGGCCGATCTCCTTCAGAATGGACTGGTTGGATCTCCTTGCAGTCCAAGGGACTCTCAAGAGTCTTCTCCAACAACACAGTTCAAAAGCATCAATTCTTCATTGTTCAGCTTTCTTCACAGTCCTACTTTTGCATCCAGACATGACCACAGGAAAAACAATAGCCTTGAATAGACAGACCTTTGTTAGGAAAGTAATGTCTCTGCATTTGAATATGCTATCTAGGTTAGTCATAACTTTTCTTCCAAGGAGTAAGCGTCTTTTAATTTCATGGCTGCAATCACCATCTGCAGTGATCTTGGAGCCCCAGAAAAGAAAGTCTGACACTGTTTCCACTGTTTCCCCATCTATTTCCCATGAAGTGATGGGATCAGATGCCATGATCTTCGTTTTCTGAATGTTCAGCTTTAAGCCAACTTTTTCACTCTCTTCTTTTACTTTCATCAAGAAACTTTTTAGTTCCTCTTCACTTTCTGCCATTAAGGTGGTGTCATCTGCATATCTGAGGTTATTGATATTTCTCCCGGCAATCTTGATTCCAGCTTGTGCTTCTTATAGCCCAGTGTTTCTCAAGATGTACTCACATATAAGTTAAATGAGCGGGGTGACAGTATATAGCCTTGACATACTCCTTTTCATTCATGTCCAACTCTTTGTGACTCCATGGACAGTACATGAAATTATCCAGGCCAGAATACTGGAGTGGGTAGCCTTTCTCTTCTCCAGGGTATCTTCCAAACACAGAGATTGAACCCAGGTCTCTCACATTGCAGGTGGAGTCTTTTCCAGTTGAGCCACCAGGGAAGCCCAAGAATAGTGGTGTCGGTCGCCTGTCCCTGATACAGGAAACAAACTGGGGTCTTTTGCATTGCAGGCTGATTCTTTACCAACTGAGCTATCAAGGAAGCCCATACCTAGTATTCCATACCTAGTAATTAGAATAATAGCCTGAGAATGATAATTTAAATAACAACAGGTAACACTGATGAATTCTTAAAAGCATGTATGTGTATGTTAGTCACTCACTCAGTTGTGTCTGACTTTTTGCAACTCCATGGACTTTATTTAGCCAGACTCTTCTGTTCATGGAATTCTCTAGGCAAGAATATTGGAGTGGGTTGCCATTCCCTTCTCCAGAGGCCTTCCCAACCCAGGGATATTTTTAAAAGCTACTCAACAATTCCTGGTTGGTTTTTTTCTTTCTTTACTTATTTTTCTACATAGAAATTGTAGTGTTTTATTAAATGTATTAATACATTTTATTAAATGTATAAATCCCATGGCATGATATATATTTAAAATATGCATAATGATGATTTTGCACATAGAGATTAATCAAGATGATAAGACAACAATCATTAATGGATGTTATTAATCTAATTTTTGTATAGCCAAACTAGTGTTTCATTGTCTATGTCACTTCTTTTTAAGTTAGCTTTCTTTAAATCAGTTAGAAACCATTCCAAGTAGATTGTGCAAATCATTTAGAATGAGATGATAACTAAATTTAATACTGTTTTCAAATTAATTTACCATAGTAAGATGATTAAATTGTCAGTTTCTTTTTTTAAACTTAAGCTTTTAGTATACGAGCTTCCCTAGTAGCTCAGCTGGTGAAGAATCTGCTTGCAATGCAGGAAACTCTGGTTTGATTCCTGGGTCAGTATGACCCCTGGAGAATGGATACGCTACCCACTCCAGTATTCTTGAGCTTCCCTGGTGGCTCAGCTGGTAAAGAATCTGCCTGCAATGTAGAGACCTGGGTTCTGTCCCTGGGTTGGGAAGATCCCCTGGAGAAGGGAACAGCTACCCACTCCAGTATTCTGACATGGAGAATTCCCTAGACTTATACAGTCCATGTGGTCACAGAGAGTCAGAAACTACTGAGTCACTTTCACTTTCTTAGTATATTCTATTTGCAATTATTAAAAATACATTTAATAATTTATCTCTAACAAAATCTAAGAAGTTTGATTTAGTCAATGGTATACTTAGGATAATTTTGAGAATAGTCAAAAAACAAAAGTGATCATACAGCTGATATAATTTTAGTCTTTTAAAGAGGACAAACACTTTTATACTTACAGGAAAATATGTAGTACATATATATATCCATAACTGTAGTACATATATATATCCATACATATATATCCATCCAAATTAAAACAATGAAAATACTGTCTATGTAAATCTAGTATAGATAACTGATAAGTTTGTGTGCATGCTCAGTTGTTTCAGTTGTGTCCAGGTGTTTGTGATCACAGGGATCATAGTCCACCAGCCTCGTCTGTCCATGGGGCTTTTTTCTGGCAGGAATACTGGAATGGGTTGCCCTTCCCTCCTTCAGAGGATCTTCCCTACCCAAGGATAAAATCTAGGTCTCCTGAATCTCTTGCATTTCAGAGGGATTCTTTTTTTTTTTTTTCCAAAGGGATTCTTTACCATTGGGCCACTATATGATGTGCTTAATTTTTACTAAAAACCATAGTCTGAGCCTGAAGTTTAGGAGTTTAGCAGTCAGAATTTTACAACATTTTTAGGAGTTCATTTTGCTGTTCTGACCCTCCACATTCTAAATCAATTACCATGATCAGCATACAAGTGGTGGTTATAAAATCTGTTTATAAGATCAATGCTCAAACTATNACCATAGTCTGAGCCTGAAGTTTAGGAGTTTAGCAGTCAGAATTTTACAACATTTTTAGGAGTTCATTTTGCTGTTCTGACCCTCCACATTCTAAATCAATTACCATGATCAGCATACAAGTGGTGGTTATAAAATCTGTTTATAAGATCAATGCTCAAACTATATAGGTCGATTGATTTCAGACATCTACTATCATGCAGTCAAAGCAAAGCAGATAGTAGAAAGGAATGAGAAGAGAGAATTTGAAATCTTTGTAATGGAAGAGTTGTAAATAATTAAAAGTGTGACTGATATTTAGCTACTATAGAATCAAATGCATTTAAACATTCCAGCACCATTTGTGTCCTGGGATGTGAGCTGCCTTTCTACTAACATTTTCAGCTATAAAGAGCATAGTGATTTGTTATGTTCAGGCTATACTATACCATTCCACAAACAAACTGCAGATGCAGGATGGCTGTGTAATGACGTGATAAATCAGTCAATTTGCAGCTGACAGAATGTCATTAGCATTGCTTTTATTTAATAGTGGGGATAAGAGGATTTTTGAAGTTGAACTCCAGGTAATAACTAAAGATAATTGAGTTAGTATTGACTTTTGCATAGAATGATAAACTGCAAATCAATAAAACCACTAATCAAAAGTATAAAATATTTAAAAATTATTTTTAGACATATTCCCAGAAATTATTTAAAATTTAAGTCTTATAGCATGGCATTATCACAGTATTTCACATTTCATGTTGAACATATACTCTGAAGTGTTCTGAGCACATTTTAACAGTGTGATGTTCTCTAAATGACATTGTGCAAGGCTATTTTTCCTTTTTTTTAATCTCCCAAGTGTATCAACAACATCGTATTTACTTACCATAAAATGTATTTTTCTATAATTCAACAATTTAGAATCTCTAACTTGATGCTAGTATTTTTCACCTGAATTAACATTATGAGGTGTTTATATATATACTTTATCTATATAAAATGTAAATATGTAATGAGACAGAAACAGTTTAAAAGAGCTCTTTCTTACACATTTTACAACAGATTGTCTTGTGAATATTTGCTTATTATACCAATCATTCCAAACTTGGAAAATGCTTTTTTTTTTTAAAACAATGAAATATAAGACTACGGGTTCCAAGATAATTCCATGAAAACAAATGTATCTATGCTGTAGCCAAACAGAAATTCTAAGTACTATCAGCACAGATCGTTTTTTAGTTGTTGTTGTTTTTTCCTTTCTCTTTTAAAATTTATTGATTTATTTTTGGCTATGCTGGGTGTTTCTCGCTTTGTTCAGGCTTTCTCTAGTTGCAACAAACAGGGGATACTCTTCATTGTGATGCTGGGACTTTCCATTGTGGTGGCTTCTTTTGTTGCAGAACATGGGGTCTAGGTACGAGCTTTAGTAATTATGGCACACAGGCTCAGACGTTGTGGTTCCCAGCCTCCAAAGGACAGGCTCACTAGTTACGGTGCACAGGCTTAGTTACTCCACAGCATGTGGAGTCTTCCTGGACCAGGGATGGAACTCATGACCCCTGCATTGGCAGGCAGATTTTTATCCACTGTGGCACCAGGGAACTCCTAAATTTTCTTTTTTAAAATTTTTCAGTCTTTATTGTCCTTTTACTTTTATTATTTTTTTCTTCCTGTGGACAATACAGTGGAGTCAATGTGGTTCATATCAGTCTTCATGTTTAGTGAGTTGCTCTTTGGGGGCTATGTTGTAAAGAAATCCGTCTACAAATGCAGGAGACCTGGCTTGATCCTTAGATGGAGAAGATCTCTTGGAAAAGGAAATGGCAATCCACTCCATTATTCTTGCTTGGGAAATCCCATGGACAGAGGAGCCTGGCAGGCTACGATCCATGTAGTTGCAAAAGGGTTCTGAAAGGAGTTAGTGACTAAACAACAACAACTTGTCAGAAAATGAAAAGAAATCCAAAGGCCGTATCCCTTTGTTCTGAGTTGTTACAAGTGTTTTTCACTTGATGGCATGGAAAAAAGGAAAGGCCAAAACTGGGATGTAAGCTGTGAAGTAAAGTATTCCTAAAATTGTTTGGCACCTTTCATTTAATTATATCCATTTAGGATATAGAGAAGGTGAATGAGTATCTCTCAGTTTATCAACATCGTGTGCTGTGCTAAGTGGTCAAAAATAAGAACTTTGCATCAAACAGCAGATGCTGACTTCCAAATTTTGTTTCCTAAGGACTGAAGCAACTTAGCAGCAGTAGCAGCAGCGAGGTGGTTAAATTTTACTTTATTCAGCAAGATAAGGTGGCTGACCCAGTGGGAAGTAGAACTATGGATCTAATAAGTATGTATAGAAGGCAATGGCANTTTTTTTTTTTTCCTTAGCCCTCTATTTCCACCAGGAGCATCATTCCCACAGAGAGGATGTGTAATCTGTTGTTTTTGTTCAGCCACTCAGTCATGTCTGACTCTTTGTGATCCCATGGACTACAGCATGCAAAGCCTCCCTGTCCTTCAATATATCCCTGTTTGCTCAGTCAAGTCCATAGAGTTGGTGATAGCATCCAAACATCTGTCATCCCCTTCTCCTTCCCTCGGTCTTTATCAGCATCAAGGTCTTTTTCAAATGAGTCAGCTCTTCACTTCAGGTGGCCAAAGTATTAGAGGTTCAGCTTCAGCATCAGTCCTTCCAATGAATATTCAGGACTGATTTTCTTTAGGATTGACTGGTTTAATAGCTTTGCTGTCCAAGGGGCTCTCAAAGAGTTTTCTCAAGTACCACAGTTCAAAAGCATCAACTCTTTGGCACTCAGCTTTCTTTATAACCAAAACCCACATCCGTTCATGACTACTAGAAAAAGTATAACTTTGAATATACAGATCTTTGTGGACAAAGTGACGTCTCTGCTTTTTAATATGCTACCTAATTTTGTCATGGAAAAAGCAAGAGAGTTCCAGAAAAACATCAATTTCTGCTTTATTGACTATGCCAAAGCCTTTGACTGTGTGGATCACAATAAACTGTGGAAAATTCTGAAAGTGATGGGAATACCATATCACCTAACCTGCCTATTGAGAAATCGTATGCAGGTCAGGAAGCAACAGTTAGAACTGGACATGGAACAGACTGGTTCCAAACAGGAAAAGGAGTACGTCAAGGCTGTATATTGTCACCCTGCTTATTTAACTTCTATGCAGAGTACATCATGAGAAACGCTGGGCTGGAAAAAGCACAAGCTGGAATCAAGATTGCCGGGAGAAATATCAATAACCTCAGATATGCAGATGACACGACCTTTATGGCAGAAAGTGAAGAGGAACTAAAAAACCTCTTGATGAAAGTGAAAGAGGAAAGCGAAAAAGTTGGCTTAAAGCTCAACATTCAGAAAACGAAGATCATGGCATCCGGTCCCATTACTTCATGGGAAATAGATGGGGAAACAGTGTCAGACTTTATTTTGGGGGGGCTCCAAAATCACTGTAGATGGTGACAGCAGCCATGAAATTAAAAGACGCTTACTCCTTGGAAGAAAAGTAATAAGCAACCTAGATAGTATATTCAAAAGCAGAGATATTACTTTGCCAACTAAGGTCCGTCTAGTCAAGGCTATGGTTTTTCCTGTGGTCATGTATGGATGTGAGAGTTGGATAGTGAAGAAGGCTGAGCGCCGAAGAATTGATGCTTTTGAACTGTGGTGTTGGAGAAGACTCTTGAGAGTCCCTTGGATTGCAAGGAGATCCAACCAGTCTGTTCTAAAGGAGATCAGCCCTGGGATTTCTTTGGAGGGAATGATGCTAAAGCTGAAACTCCAGTACTTTGGCCACCTCATGCGAAGAGTTGACTCATTGGAAAAGACTCTGAAGCTGGGAAGGATTGGGGGCAGGAGGAGAAGGGGACAACAGAGGTTGAGATGGCTGGATGGCATCACAGACTCAATGAATTGAGTGAACTGAGTCTGAATGAACTCCAGAAGATGGTGATGGACAGGGAGGCCTGGCGTACTGCGATTTATGGGGTTGCAAAGAGTCAGACATGACTGAGCGACTGAAGTGAACTGAACTGAGTTTTGTCATAGATTTCTTTCCAAGGAGCAAGCATCTTTTAAATCTCTGGAACTCTGCATATAGTTGGGTATATCTTTTCCTTTCTCCTTTGTCTTTTGTTTCTCTTCTTTCCTTATCTATTTCTAAACGCTCCTTGAATGGCCACTTTGCCTTTTTGCATTTCTTTTTCCTGGGGATGATGTCAGTCACTGCCCCCTGTAGAGTATTACAGAACCTCATCCATAGTTCTTCAGGCACTAGGTCTTACCAAATCTCATCCCTTGACTCTATTTGTCACCTCCACTGTATAATCATAAGGGATTTGATTTAGGTCAAACCTGAATGGACTAGTGATTTTCCCTACTTTATTCTATTTAAGCCTGAATTTTGCTATAAGGAACTCATAATCTGAGCCACAGTCAGCTCCAGGTCTTGTTTTTGCTGACTGTATAGAGCTTCTTTATCTTTGGCTGAAAAGAATGTAATCACTCTGATTTTAGTATTGACATTTGGTAATACCCATGTGTAAATGCATCTCTTGGGGTTGGAAGAGGGTTTTTTTTATAACCAGTGTGTTCTCTTGGCAAAACACTGTTTTGTTTTGCCCTGCTTCATTCTGTACTCCAAGGCCAAACTTGCCTGTTGCTCCAGATATCTCTTGACTTCCTATTTTTGCCTTCCAATCCCCTGTGATGAAAAGGACATCTTCTTTGGTGTTAGTTCTAGAAGTTCTTGTATGTCTTCAGAGAATCATTCAATTTCAGCTACTTTGGCATCAGTGGTTGCAGCATAGACTTGGATTACTGTGATCTTGAATAGTTTGCCCTAGCTTTATTGCTCATAGTTTCACTGACTCCTTCACCAGCACAAGGCTGCACTTCATGAAGGTGATGTATTATCTACTGTGACTATATTGAGACATAAGTATGGAGTTTAGAAGTTAATAAATTCTGTGTTCACTGTGGCCCTGGTAGGTAGACTTGCTAGTTAGACTCTGGTACTAATAGTGCTTTCAATCCATTTAGATGAGTTTAAAGGAGTTGCCTTTTACCCTTCTTTAGGTAACTCTTCAGTTCAGTTCAGTTCAGTTCAGTTGCTCACTGGTGTCCGACTCTTTGCAACCCCATGAATCGCAGCATCCAGGCCTCCCTGTCCATCACCAGCTCCCAGAGTTCACTAAAATTCATGCCCATCAAGTCGATGATGCCATCCAGTCATCTCATCCTCTGTCGTCCCCTTCTCCTTCTCCCAACCCCTCCCAGTATCAGAGTCTTTTCCAATGAGTCAGCTCGTCGCATGAGGTGGCCAAAGTACTGGAGTTTCAGCTTTAGCATAAGTCCTTCCAATGAACACCCAGAACTGATCTCCTTTAGAATGCACTGGCTGCATCTCTTTGCAGTCCAAGGGACTCTCAATAGTCTTCTCCAACACCACAGTTCAAAAGCATCAGTTCTTTGGTGTTCAGCTTTCTTCATGGTCTTACTCTTACATCCATACATGACTACTGGAAAAACAATAACCTTGACTAAACGGACCTTTGTTGGCAAAGTAATGTCTCTGCTTTTCAATATGCTATCTAAATTGGTCATAACTTTCCTTCTAAGGAGTAAGTGTCTTTTAATTTCATGGCTGCAATCACCATCTGCAGTTGGGCTATGTCAAATCTAAATTATATTCTCATAAACTTTGCTTTATTCTAATTAAGGAAGTAAAACTGTATGAGACAAAATGTATGCTTGCTAAGTATGAAACAAATTCAGATTTATTCTGTTACATTTCACCACAAAATGCTTTAAGAAAACAGACTTTATGGGGATCATAAGAAACTTATTTGGAAGTATTGGGGCTGTGTCATTATGACATTAATGGCTCACTTATTACAGAACATATTGATGGAGAGAAAGTTTATTAGAATACTTCATTACCTACCTGAGATTATTTATGGATGTTGCAAAAAAGATTCATATCCAAGACTATTTTCCTTACACAACAGCCTCAAAGTATCTAAAATATAGTGAGATATTCTCTTGGTCTGTGGCATTTGGTTTCATTATTCCTTATTTAAGTAAAACTATACCAGAGCAAAGATGTAACAATATTAAGATAAAGCAAGTTTCTGTGTGTTCATTGAAGAGGAGACTAGTAAACAAATCTCTTCAAAAGAGCTAAAGAGAGAGGACAGAGTAGAGACAAAAGACAGAGACAGAATGCCAAGGGAGCCAGCAAGGGAGCCATGTGTTCAGGAACCCCTGAACTAGGCAGTAGATTGTGCCCTTAATTATGTAAAGTATGTTTTAGTTTAGTCTTGAAGCAAAGTAGATCCTAAAAGAAGAAGTTAAATAAAGATAGGTAATGTCATTGAGAGGGAGTGGAAAGTTGTATAGAGAAATAAAAATTAATAATAATAATAAGAGGTGCATTAACAAGCAGGTAATTTATATGGTGAGTTAGGGTTCTTTCTGTTGAAGATTCTCTGAGGAATTTTAAAAGCATGCCTTAACATTTTCACACTAAGATATCCTTTATTAATGAGAGAGGAAAGCAAGAAAACAATGACAATAAAAGACAGGCTCTACCACAGAGTTCTGCATGCTGGGCACATAAAATGTACATTGCTTCTGGCATAAAATAATCCACTGCAGAAATTAAGTGTGAAATAAGTAAGCCATCATGTAACAAGCATATAGCAAACAAATGAAGAAAAGATAAAATTAGATTCCTAAATAAAATCACTGGAGATCTGAAGACTCATTGTCCCCACACTTTTAACAGATTAGAATAGAACTGGTATAGCAGGTGTAGGTGAGCTCAACAGAAAAACAAGCTGACACATGGAAGTAAACTTCAGAGACGCCTCCTTTATAACATGTTCACCTCTGTGACCAATGAGTTCTTATTTATAGTTTTTTGTTTGTTTTCTCCCCTTTAACTTGAAAAGTACATAAAAAGTTGTATGAAAGAAAATACTTTCTACTGGACACTTTGTGTTGGCCATGATGACTACATATGTTTGGGATGATAAGCTATGGGATGATAAGACACGCCTAAGCTATGGGATATGACTCCAGGAGATAGTGAAGGACAGGGAAGCCTGTTGCAGTGCTGTCCATGGGGTCACTAAGAGTTGCACATAACTTAGCAACTAAATGGAAGTAACAAAAAGGACAATGAGTACTGGAGCAGATGGAGAGGTTGTGTGTTTTCTACTAGATGTCTGCTTAGAGTTTTCTCCAATAAATTCTGTTATATCTCTACCAGTAGTGTGTGTCTTGAGAGTTTGGCACAGTACTTTTAGGTTCTTTCCATGCTTATTGTTGACCAGATGACTTTGACATTGATCTCTTGAGCTAAATATTCAGTAAACTGTTATCTTCAACATATGTCTTCATTTCTCAATATCAACCTTATTTCTCTTCAGCCAGATACCAGGACTCATATTTCTTTTTTCTAAAAAACAAATTACCTACCATCAACATCAGCCATACCCAAGATCCATTAACTAGAGACCTTGAAGAGATGACGTGCTAAAATATCAAAGAATTCATTGAAGTATTAAACAATCTTTCCCCTAAAGTCTGCATTTTATTTAGGATCCTTTGTGACATAGGACACAAATCAAAAGGGGTAACTAACTTAAAATTTTAAATGATTATACCTGTGTCAGTAGTAGAAATACTTTTTGCTTTGACATAGATTTTTAACAACTAGTCAACATATAAGATGGAGAAGGCAATGGCAACCCACTCCAGTCCTCTTGCCTGGCAAATCCCATGGACGGAGGAGCCTGGTGGGCTGCAGTCCATGTAGTCGCTAGGAGCTGGACATGACTGAGCGACTTCACTTTCACTTTTCACTTTCACGCCTTGGAGAAGGAAATGGCAATCCACTCCAGTGTTCTTGTCTGGAGAATCCCAGGGATGGGGGAACTTGGTGGGCTGCCATCTCTGGGGTCGCAGGAGTCGGACACGACTGAAGCGACTCAGCAACATATAAGATATGATAAGATATGATAAACAGTCTTGATTTCCTCTGTCTTGGGTAGTCTCTGAAAGTGGTTCTGCATATCACTGGCATTCCCAGGTTTTTCAGTGGGTAAAGAATCTGCCCGCAATGCAGGAGAAACAAGAGACATGGGTTCAATCCCTGAGTGGGAAAGATCCTCTGGAGGAGGATATGGTAACTCACTCTACTATCCTTGCTGGAGAATCCCACGGGCAGAGAAGCCTGGTGGGCTACAGTCCATAGGGTCTCAGAGAGTGAGACTCAACTGAAGTGACTGAGCACGCATGCACACTGTATATCACCACAGCGATGTTGTGGCGGTTCTGCTAATGGAATGAATCAGAAACTATTTGCAGACTCCAAACAGCAACTTGAGAAAGGTTGCTTTTTCTCTTTGCCTCTGTTTTAATTAACCACAGTTCCAAACCTTGTGAGCTATTTTCTGATGAGTCAATATATAGAGTGATATCAAGAGTGCAGTGCATTTGCTGCAGATCTGAAAGCCATTTAATTTCTAATGCAGAGCTCCTCAATATGTTCCACTTGTAAGCAAACCAAGTGGCTTTTTATTTTCATTTTAATTGCTTGTGCTGGCCATTTGAAGGGAGGAACTGTTTTTGATTAAACTAATTTTTCAGACATTCAAATAAATTGCAGTGAAGCATGCAACCTTTTCAAATCTATTTTTTAATTGTCAACATAGCACACCACATTATTTAAGACCTTAAACATAATTAAATGTCAGAAAATGTCATGTGAGTTTTGTTTCAGTAATGATTTGTTAATTATTCTACTAAGGTGCTTTAAACAATCTTTTGATATCATAGTATTTGCCTTAAGAAACTCAAACTTGCTAAGTATAATAATTAGACAAGATTCTGCCCTTCCTTTAGGATATTTAGCTTCTTGTTCTCTAAGCACAGGAGAACAGCATGACCAAACCTTCAAATATACCAGGTATTTTGGAGAAATCTGGCTCTTTTGTACACACCTCACCAGATAGAAAATGACACATGAAATAAATCAGTTAAAGTGAAATATGTATATCTACATATATGCACGCACACAAGATGATTTATTTAATTCAGGATTATGAAAATTTTAGTTCTCTAATTTTTTTTTTTTTGGATAACACTTAAGGCATATTAAAATTTGGGAGTGATCATTTTTTATGTAATTTTAATGAAACAGAAGGAGCCCCCTGGCCCTCCTCATCCTCCTGATGTGTGAGTGCTTTTAATAACAGCAAAGTTTCATATTCTGCAATGGAAGGTCAGACATGAAATTCAAATATATCTGGGGAAAAGAAGCGCTTTGATTTAAATTCACACTCACCAAGAAGTGACTGACATGAGAACTTTCCTGACAAATTTTGATATGTGAGTATTTGAATTACTTGTTGATAGAGTGTCAGAACAGAGGGTACAAAAGATGAAATTTTGCTAGAGATCTGATATATATTTCATGTACAAAGTTGCTTGCTAGAAAAGTCACAAAATATGCAATTTTAGAAGATTATGCTTTCCCATTTCAATCTTCATGACTACTGCCCTGATTTGGGTCATTGTCATGGAAATGGAAGCTCACTCCCATATTCTTGCCTGGGAAATCCCATGGACAGAAGAGCCTGGTGGCTACAGTCCATGGTATCACAAAGAGTTGGACATGACTTAGCAACTGAGCACAGTATAGAAGCATCTATTCCCTGTGATTGGAAAATCCATCAGCATTAGAATCTTCTAGTTTAAGAGGCATGTCATCCTATAAATTTGTATATAGGAGATATGGGATGGACATAGGATCCTGTGATACTATAAATCTTTCAGGGTGATTCTGATGCAGTTTCAGGAGTGATACTCATTCCCTTAAAGGCTTCCAATTGGATGGTGCTTCCTTTCCTATGAGAGTATTCAAAAGAACAGATTTCACTTAATCACTATCCTCAAGATCTGCTTAAAGTTGTTTTCTAATTTATTTTTACTATCTGGTTTCAACTATCCTCTCCAAACACTTTACCAAGTTTCTCCCGCCAAGCCACATTTAGCTGTTTGATGTTTCCCAATTTCTCCATACTTGTCTATGCTCCTCTAAAGCCAACATCGCACAACTCAAACTTTCTCAGTATTCATCCACTCATCATTCTCCTGTTTTGTCAGACTTGGCTCTACATTTTTCCTTGGTCAACTGATGCATTCTAAGACTGTCAATAAACTGTGTTAGAGGACCACCGTGAGGCCATGCTGCTGCTGCTAAGTCACTTTAGTCGTGTCCAACTCTGTGTGACCCCATAGACGGCAGCCCACCAGGCTCCCCCATCCCTGGGATTGTCCAGGCAAGAACACTGGTGTGGGTTGCCATTTCCTTCTCCAATGCATGAAAGTGAAAAGGGAAAGAGAATTTCCTCAGTCATGTCTGACTTTTCGTGACCCTGTGAACTATAGCACACCAGGCTCCTCCGTCCATGGGATTTTCCAGGCAAGAGTACTGGAGTGGGGTGCCATCGCTTTCCCCCTGTGAGGCCACAGAGGAATACATTTCTGTTATTGGTCCAAGGAACATTCCTTACTGCTGCTCAGTTGCCAGTGGCTTAAGTAAGGTCCCAAGACACTCTCTCTATCCTCTGGACCTCTCCCTTCAGCACAGCAATAAACATCTCAGCCACATAGCCTGGGTCTTTTACATTAACTCTTGCCTACCCTCATCTGCCAGCAGTTTCCTGAGTCCCACAGTAGGCTGTTCCAATAAGCCACCTGGAGTATCTGCTACTGGCAAATTTTATCACCATTCACAAGTTGCTTGTTCACTCTCTCCAGTGAGTTCTGACT
The DNA here is from genome assembly GCA_006410615.1 of Neotragus moschatus. Taxonomy (NCBI): domain Eukaryota; kingdom Metazoa; phylum Chordata; class Mammalia; order Artiodactyla; family Bovidae; genus Neotragus; species Neotragus moschatus. The sequence continues at coordinate 834,619 of SJYA01000124.1, forward strand.
CAACCTGGGATCAGGTGTGGAATATGGAGGGGATGCATTTTTCCAAATTTGTTTCTTCTTTGGGTGCTCTCCCTCAGCCCTTGAGATAGTAGCTGTTTTCTGTAATTTCAATTTCTTTATATTTTGAGTCCTCTTTTTTCCCTCTTTTAACCACAATCAATGGTTAACAATTATTTATACTTCCCTCATTCAAATTTACTAATATGGTTTCTGTCTTCCAACTAGATTCTGATGAATACATTCTTCTTTTTGCTTGGCTTCTTCCTCCTTTGAAGCTCACATCATTAAAATCTCTCCCAGACCTAAATTCCCTCTGAGTATGTGTCAGCCTCAAGCTAACTTACTCACTGTTCTTTATTCACTTTCTTCATACATTTGTAGTATTTCTCTCAGTGTGCCGAAATTATCTCTATACACATTCCCTCCCCCATTACATGAGGTTCCTAAACAATATGATCATGTCATCTTTCTCTTTTTCCTCCAAAATTTGACATGAATAGGCATCTAATAAAAACTTCTGCATGAAGGAAAACATGAAAAAATACACTAAAGAATAACAAATCCCTCATATATGTCATTTTGATCAGAGGAGATTTCAGAGCCAGTTTTGGATGCTTTGGAGTTTAACGCAAAATTCACAATTATCGTAGTGACATCTTAAGATGCATTATATCTTTCTTTCCTGTGTTATATCATGTATTTTAAGAAGTACTCTGAAACCCTTACTTGACAAATTTAAGGTTTTATTTAAGAAGTTATTATTCTACTTTTGGGCTTCCCAGGTAGCTTAGAGGATAAAGAATCCACCTGCAATGCAGGAGACACAAGAGACACCAGCTGGATCCCTCCGTCTGAAAGATCCACTGGAGAAGGAAATGACAACACACTCCAGTATTCTTGCCTTGGGAATCCCACGGATCAAGGAGTCTGGTGGGCTACAGTACAGAGTGGCAAAGAGTTGGACACAACTGAGCATGCATACATGCAATCTACTTTTAGCCATATTATACTTTTTATAAATGGAAATGAGTAGTTTGTGAAAGACTAGAACTTACCTTCTATATTATTCCAGCTATAGGAAATAGTTGTTCAATATATTTGAATAATGTTCNGAGTCTGGTGGGCTATAGTACAGAGTGGCAAAGAGTTGGACACAACTGAGCATGCATACATGCAATCTACTTTTAGCCATATTATACTTTTTATAAATGGAAATGAGTAGTTTGTGAAAGACTAGAACTTACCTTCTATATTATTCCAGCTATAGGAAATAGTTGTTCAATATATTTGAATAATGTTCATTGTATTTCCAGACCTCAAGTACATAGCCAATCTTTGTTTTCCTTCAGAGACTCATTCAGCAAACTTAAATCAGTCTACTCATCTTTGAACATTTTTTGATTGCCAGCTAATAACATGTCAAAACTATACCAACCAACTTGAATTCAGTGAAAACCAGAAAGATCTAGTTATTGTGCTTAAATTGGTTGGTTAAACTTTTATACCAATTGGAATAAGTGGAGACTAAATTGAATCATAGCGTTCCTTCTTCATGACTTCTGTCCATGTCACCTATGAAAACTTCATATTCTAAACCTATATAGAAATTCTGAGGCGAGTTCAGAGAATCGAATTGTCCATATATCTATCATTGTCATGGTGGTTATTCAGTTCCTGCCCTAAAAGAAAAAAGATAAAAAGAGAAAGAACATGCAATATTTCTGCACAGAGAAATTGCACTATTTTCACATGACCCTAAGCAGCCCTAGAAAATCTTGTAAAGGCAAAGCAATCTATCCTGTTCTCCTAATTATTAAGTTGCTATAAACACCAGTTGAGCTATTCTGTTGAGTTATAAAAGGTTGATATTTTAGGGTGTGAAAAAATGTGGAGGGAATATGATTTACAAAATGTTTTCTGAAGCTGTAGTTCAGAGAGTAAGTAAAATGTTGAGCTGGCTATTTTCTCTTTTAACCTGAATATATTGATCTCTTTTTTGCTTAGAAATCAGATATGGAAAATAAAACAAACAAACAAAAAATCACTATCCAGAGTAAGAAATTATTCCCAAATGTCTTCAAAATCTTAAAAAAAATTTTTTTTTCATACAGTAATCTCTACAGTAGCATTTACCATGCATCATAATAAAAATAAAGTGTGGACAAATTCTTAAGTGGTGGCTCATAATCTTTATTGTAATTTAGGCCAAAATTTAACTTCTCTGACCCTTCAGAGTTTGTGATTGGTTTTGAACACCTGTAGCAATGCGTTTATTTATAGAAAATCCTGACTACTCACCTCACAAGAATTAGACTCTTCTAAAAAGGTTTCTAACCAGAAGATTTAGGAATTACATAGTCCTACACTTCAGGTCACCCTGATTCTGCAAAGTCCCAAAAGTGTGATTTCTCATTATAGCTTCATTTTTGAGGGCAAAAGAACTAAACACTGTGTCTTGCTGCCCATCGGACATTTTAAGGTTGCAGCTTTTCTGAATTGCTAAAAGTGGTAGTGAGAAAAATAAGTAAAAGGTTTATTTTCCTTCTTTCTGACTGTGTCTGTGGGCCATATTTTACTCTTTGTCATCTCTCATCTAATTAACTCTGCATAGTTAGCATTCTTTTGGCTTAAAAAAATATTTTGGTCAATTTTGCACATCTTTGAAACAAGCAAAATGCATATTCCTGAACATAATTTACCATTATGCTTTATATTAAAATAATACTGAATTAAAATTAACACTTTAGAGGATATAAATAGAATTCAAAATGATTTCTACAGTTGCTCTGAAAGTGTCTGAATTAATCAACAGATTTAAAATGGGCTTCCCTGGTGGCTCAGATGATAAAGAATCTGCTTGCAACGCAGGAGNCTTTATATTAAAATAATACTGAATTAAAATTAACACTTTAGAGGATATAAATAGAATTCAAAATGATTTTTACAGTTGCTCTGAAAGTGTCAGAATTAATCAACAGATTTAAAATGGGCTTCCCTGGTGGCTCAGATGATAACGAATCTACTTGCAACGCAGGAGATTCATGTTCAGTCCCTGGGTCAGGAAGATTCCCCGGAGAAGGAAATGGCAACCTGCTCCAGTATTCTTGCCTGGAGAATCCTACTGACAGAGGAGCCTGGTGGGCTACAGTTCATGGCGTCGCAAAGACTCGGTTTGCAATTGAGTGACTAACACTTCAAAAAGTAAGATAGCCCGAAAAGTTTTGAATACATAATATTCAAACAACAACAACAACAAAAAGCAAAATGTTAGAGTTGCGAGTTGTTTTATTTAGGGCAAAATAAGGACTACAGACTGGGAGAAAGCATTTTGGATTTCTCCAAGACACAGCTCCAAAGAGGCTGTTTGGAAAGTTAGTATATTTGTGATTTGATGAAGGAGATTATGTCCAATCAGGTACATATTTTTTTTTTTTTTTGCAAAAGTTTGCTGCCAGTCTTTCAAATGTTACTACTAGTCATGAGGAGCAGACGTCAGTATGATTTTAATTTATTCTAGATATGAAAAGATGCAAGAATTGGCTTCATAAATCTTCTTCTGAAATATCTATCTGGAGACATGTTCTGCCAGTTTTTCTCAGCATTCAGAGAACCTCATTCCTGATCTTCACCCTGAGCTCCTTTAAGGGGGTATTGAAGGTCAGCAGCTGTAGCAGCTCATGATTTAATCCTTGTAGAGGTAGACGGCAAGTACCAATTTATAGCTGGCAAATGACTTGCAGAAAAAAAGGCATCATAAATGTATAACTATTCTCTTACTGATAACACCCAAATAGGAAAGGAAGAGTTTGGGCCCTATTATTGTACCTGAGTGGGACCCTGTGGGGCCTTCCAGGGACAGGTTTTCCCCACATCCTCTGCTTATAGCTTCTCTCTGAAGTACCTGGATAAGAATATCTGATGCATATTTCTTGAGTTGTTTTACAGATGTGAAACCTACCCACCACCCCCTATCCCCCCATTTAATGAATGATGTTAACTACTTGATGGCCATGAGCACATAGCCCCTGGTCTCCTGAAGCCTAAGGACTAAAAATGTTAACCCATTTGACACCACCCTAACCATCAGCCCATCAAAGAATTGTGCTCAAACTGATCACATACCCTATTGGCTTTTAAAAATGTTTTGCCAAAATCCTTCCAGGATTTTCAGGGGGTTTTTGAGCATGAGCTACCTGTCTCCTTACACGGCCCAGCAGTAAACCTTTCTCTGATCCAAAAGCCAACATTTTAGTTTGTTTGGCCTCACTGTGCATCAAGCAATATAATGCACATTTCTCAAATAAATACCTATCTTATCAGTAAAGATGAGAAAAAGTATATACCATTCCACTGGAAATATTTAAAAAAATGTATCTCTACTTTCTCCCCACTCTACCCTAAGGGAATCTCTGTGGACCTCTTGTGGTAGGTAGAATAATAGCAATCCAGTAATTTCACCTCCTGATGAAATTATTTCACTGCTTGATGAAATTCACTTCTAGAGTAATTTCACCTCTAGAATAATTTCACCTATGGATAATAATTTCATGTATGGATATGTGAGTTGGACCATAAAGAAAGGTGAGTACCAAAAAAATTGATACTTTAAACTGTGGTATTGGAGAACTCTTGAGAGTCCCTTGCAATGCAAGATCAAACCAGTCAATCCTAAAGGAAATCAGTCCTGAATATTCTTTGGAAGGACTGATGCTGAAGCTCCAATATTTTGGCCACCTGAAAGTGAAGAACTGACTCATTGGAAAAGACCCTGATGCTGGGAAAGACTGAAGGTAGGAGGAGAAGGGGATGATAGAGGAAAAGATGATTGGATGGCATCACCAACTCTATGGACATGAGTTTGAGCAAGCTCTGGGAGTTGGTGATGGACAAGGGAGCCTGGCATGCTACAGTCCATAAAGTCACAAAGAGTTAGACACAACTGAGCAACTGAACTGAAAGATGTCCAGATTTGAATGCCTTGGATCTGTGAAGAATATGCTGTATCATGAGAGTGGAGGATTAAGGTTGCAGATAGACTTAAAGTTGCTAATTAGATGACCATAAAATTGAGAAATTATCCAAATAAACTCATTGTATTCATAAGAGTTATTGTGTTAATGCAGCTTTGTGTGCCTGACACACAGTGAGGCCACACAAACTGAAACATCAGAGTTGGAAGCAGAGAAAGTTTTGTAGCAAGACCATGTGAGGAGATGAGGTGGCTCACGCTCTAAAAAGCCTAGATCTCCCAGAAGGTTTTCGGCAGTGTCTTTTATTTATTTATTTTTTTACTTTATTTTACTTTACATTACTGTATTAGTTTTGCCATATATTGACATGAATCCACCATGGGTGTACATGAGTTCCCAATCCTGAACCCCCTCCCACCTCCCACCCCATATCATCTCTCTGGCTCATCCCCGTGCACCAGCCCCAAGCATCCTGTATCCTGCACCGAACATAGACTGGTGATTCATTTCTTACATGATAGTATACATGTTTCAGTCCCATTAAAAGCCAGATGAGGGACCGGTGTTGCTGGATCTCTGTCTGATGATATGGAAAAGGGTGTTGTCACAGGGGTTAACATTATCAGTCTTTAGATTCCAGGAGGCCTGGGGCTGTGTGCTCATGGCCATCAAGTAGCGAACATTTTCTATTTGGTGAGTGTTCATCTGCAAAACAACCGGGAAAATGTGCATTAACTCCTTTTATCCAGGCACTTAAGAGAGGATCTAAAGCAGAGGATATGGGGGAAGTTTCCAAGAGACCTTCTCAGTTTACTGCTGAAAGTGGGAAAGGAAGGCAGAGTAGAATAAGAAGGTGATGTGACTGTGGAAGAATGATCAGGATGCAGCTTTGCTGGTTTTGAGAAAAGGTGTTCAGGGTGAAGCAAGGAATCTAGTTGACTGTTGAAAGCTAGAAGAAGCAAGGAAATGGACCCTCCAATAGGGGATGCAGTTCTGCCAACATCTTGAACTTAGCCATTTGAAAGTCATGTTGGAATTTAAGGTAATATAGAATTTATGGTAATATACAGAATTTAAGGTAGTACAGTTGTATTGTTATAAAGTCATTAAGTTTACAGTAATTTGTTAAAACAGCAGTAGAAAACTAATCCATTTCTCAAAGTGAATTTTTGTGTCCTTTGCTTCTTTCCATGAAAGTAACTAATCCAGCACCTGACATGTTCCACAAACAGCACTGTTAGTAAGTAGATCCTTCCTGTATATACTACAGTTAGAATTCTTTAAACCAACAAATCATTATTGAACATCTTTTTTGTCATGCAAGAAACTATTAGACTCTGGGGAACATTATTGCATCAATTAGACTCAGTCTGATATCAGTGGTGAGCAACGGGTATACATTACTAAAATGGGAATCAGAGTTCTTGTTTGTGGAGCCAAAGAATTAATTTCACAAATACACAAACACTAATGGTAGCAAACAGGCAGAATTTATTTTAAAGAAGAGAGAAGTGCAGAGCTCCCAGCATAGACAAAGAGAGGGGGTAAAATGCCCTGAAAAAGATGTGACTTACAGTAGTTTACATCCTTACTAGTATTGATCTGTTTGTTTTTCGTTGGTTCATACCCGTGATGTATGTAATTTCTGACTGATCAGTTGAAAGGCCAGTATGTCCAGTTTGTCATCTTTATGGCTTCTTTTGATACCCAGTTTCTAAATCTCCTCAGACATTGAATCACCATCCCATGACCCTATCTTATGACAATTTTTCAAAGGACCAGATATGAGCCAAAACCTTATGGTAATCTGTTGTTTTTCTTTTAGATAAGAGGACCAGGAGTTAATGATTGTTCTGTCTTGGATCTGGGTGTTTTATGATCTACCTGACCAAGGGCGCATTCCTCTGAAAGTCAGGAAACTGTAACAAAGGCTATAGCTTTAGGTTAATGGGGTGAGATGTTTATATGAAAGAGTTGAATTATAAAAAGAACCAAGGTCTCAGCCCTACACTGACTGCCTAACAATTTCTACCTTTACAAGCAAATCTACACGCAAAGAGATTTGAAAATTTAGTATATCATATTTTGATGTTAAAAGTTTGAAAAAAATTTAGCAAACTGTATAACTAGGCTTTGGCATATTGTAATAAAGTTTGCCTGTATTAATGAACACTTTTGGTATATTAACTGTAGTGAACAATTACTGGTTTTGCCTTCTCTATTGTTTGCTAAGGCTGTTGAACAAAGGACACACAACTGAATGGTTTAAGCAAGAGAAATTTATTATCTCGAGGTCATGGAAGCTAGAAATCTAATATCAAGTTGTAAGCAGGGTTAGTTCCTTCTGAAAGCTATAAAACATAATCTGTGCTGTGCCTCTCACCTGGCTTCTAGTAGTTTTCTGGGAATTTTTGGCATTCCTTGCCTTAGTTTGCGGAAGAGTCATAGCACTCTTTGAGTTTATATTCATATGACACTCCTTGTATGTATATTTCCGTGTCTAAATTTTTTTCTTTTATCCTTTTTCTATAAGGACTTCATGGCAGTAATGGTAAAAAACTGCCTGCCAATATAGGAGATATGAGTCATGGATTCAGTTCCTGGATAGGGAAGAGCCCCCAGAGGAGGGCATGGCAACCCACTCTAGTACTCTTGCCTGGGAAATCCCTTGGACAGAGGTGCCTGGGGGGTTATAGTCCTTAGGGTTGCACAGAGTTGGACACAATTTAAGCAACTTAGCACACACATATGCACCAGTCACAATGGATTAATGCTCAACCTAATAATTTCATCTTAACTTTGTGTATGCAACGATTCTATTTCCACATAAAGATTTTTTTCAATTTTTAAAGAGCTTCACTGAATATAAATATAAAAGAAAATATAAAGAAATACAAAGAAATATATAGAAAGAAATATAAATAAAAAGTCTTTCCTTTAAAAGTTACACCACATTTTAAAAAGATATTTTGAAAAAATAGTCATTTTTATATCACACTGAAGCTTATTTTTATGAAGATTCACATGTTTAAGTCCTAGAGGAGGAAATGGCAGCCCACTTCAGTATTCTTGCCTGGAAAATCCCATGGACTGAGAAGCCTGGTGGGCTACAGTCCATCAGTCAGTTCAGTCACTCAGTCGTTTCCGACTCTTTGCGACCCCGTGAATCACAGCACTCCAGGTCTCCCTGTCCATCACCAACTCCCAGAGTTCACTCAGACTCATGTCCATCGAGTCAGTGATGCCATCCATCCATCTCATCCTTTGTCATCCCCTTCTCCTCCTTCCCTCAATCCCTCCCAGCATCAGAGTTTTTTCCAATGAGTCAACTCTTCACATGAGGTGGTCAAAGTACTGGAGCTTCAGCTTTAGCATCATTCCTTCCAAGGAAATCTCAGGACTGATCTCTTCCAAAATGGACTGGTTGGATCTCCTTGCAGTCCAAGGGATTCTCAAGAGTCTTCTCCAACACCACAGTTCAAAAGCATCAATTCTTTGGCACTCAGCCTTCTTCACAGTCCAACTCTCACATCCATACATGACCACAGGAAAAACCATAGCCTTGACTAGATGGACCTTTGCTGACTAAGGTCAGCAAAGTAATATCTCTTCTTTTGAATATGCTATTTAGGTTGGTCATAACTTTTCTTCCAAGGAGTAAGCATCTTTTAATTTCATGGCTGCAGTCACCATCTGCAGTGATTTTGGAACCCCCAAAAATAAATTCTGACACTGTTTCCACTCTTTGCCCATCTATTTCCCATGAATTGATGGGACCAGATGCCATGATCTTCGTTTTCTGAATGTTCAGCTTTAAGCCAACTTTTTCACTCTCCTCTTTCACTTTCATCAAGAGGCTTTTTAGTTCCTCTTTACTTTTTAGTTCCTCTGTAGTTCTGCCATAAGGGTGGTGTCATCTGCATATCTGAGGTTATTGATATTTCTCCCAGCAATCTTGATTCCAGCCGTGGTTCTTCCAGCCCAGCGTTTCTCATGATGTACTTTGCATATAAGTTAAATAGGCAGAGTGACAATATACAGCCCTGAGGTACATAGGAAGTTGCAAAGAATCAGATATGACTGAAGCAACTTAGCATGCATAACATCCATAAATACATCTGTTTCAGAGCCAGTGATTTCCAGTGAGGAATGAAGGTAGGCAATGTGGACTTCCTTCAGAAAACATATGTCCATTCTGCCAGGGAAGAAGGAGGATGTGGTCTCACATCCTACTCTGTTGTTTGATTGGCTTTGCTTAGTAAGCCAGGGTTACTGATAGGAGGCTGTATTAAGGTATATCATGGTAATCAAATGATAAAGAGCCACTTTATAAGGCTATATGTAATTTCATTCCTATAAGAAAATACATGGAAAATCATCTGCAAAATGAGCATGTAAATGAAGTAAAATTTTAAACATTTTGTTACAGCAATGATAACATTAATACTCCTAAATAAATATTTTGAATAAATAATGCTATATGTTATATAGTTATTAAGTTTTGTGCATTTATTGGGTGATGGAAATCTGATTGTTTTTTGAAGAACTCAAGAATATGTTACCCCATTCAAGGCTGAGTAGAAAAACTATACACCCCTGAAGGTGTCATTCAGAGTATTAATTTTCCCTTAAGTTCCTACTGAATACAAATTATAAAATTGGTCATTTGAATGCTATATTTGTTTCAATAAAAGTATTTTATCACTATTTTCCCATATAATTTATTTGCATTTAATAAAGGCTATTAACATCTGTCAGAAATATATTTTTATGTATATTTATAGATATATAAATATACATTAAAATTTTACTTATTGAAAAAATTTTGACTTTAATTGATAGGACTCTTTATTCTGTGATGGGATTCTTGATGTATATATTTAAATCCCATGTCTCCACAGTATATTGAAAATAATTCATTTTCAAATCACTTTTATGCACAATTGATCACTTCTTTATTAGTAAATATTATTTCTGTCTTCACTACTATTTATATTATCTATAAGGAAATCCATTAAATTATGTGATTTTATTATAACTACTAAAATACATTTACATGTGTATTTTCATGAGCACAAAACGTGAAAAAATCCAGAGATGACTCTTTTAAAACTTACAATTATGATCAAATAATATCCATAAGTAGGCACAAAATAAGCAGTCCAAGGGAAATGCTACTCATTGACCTTTACTTCAAGGTAAAAAGCAGAAAATAAAATTGAAGGCAAAAATCTCATTTCTTTCATCTGTTCATATGATAAAATGATTAAGCTATTAATACAATCCCATGGGCTACTTAGGTCATATCTAATATTTGGGAGGAAGTGATGGCATTTCAGAACTCCTGCTGCCAGCATCCTCAGGCTTGCTGATATTTACTTATTTACATTTAAGATAATCCAAAAGAAATTTCAGCTTAAAACACAAGCTTTAATATTCTGCCATCTCGGCAGTGGGTTTATCTTTTTATTTTCTCATATTTATATTCATGTATGTCTACATGTCTCTTGAAAACCTGCTATCATTGAAACCTGTCTGCTTAAATGTGATAAGCTGAAGAGAATTGATATTCTTCCCTTCAAATAGAGTCTAGGTATGTGGAATGTAAAGCTTTCAATGAGTCATAAATTCATTCCCTTAACCAGGAGTGATATCAAGCCCTTCTGAACCTCTGTGAAATACAGTTTATGGTTTTCTGATCTGTGTTGCTTGCCTACAAGCAATAGAGCACAGATCACATTGGTCAAATTCATCTATTCAGTCTTAAAATTCCACCTGAGTGAAATGACAGAGGGGGAGAAATCAAGTGCTTTGTTCACAAAGTCATCAGGATCTGAAAGACTGAGTTTTATCACCCCTTTTATCCAAAGGAATCTCCTTGAGGGATAAAGGTAACTTAGAGCTCCATAGCAGACCTATAAAGCTGAATCTGAAGTGTATTTATGGTTATAATTTGCACAGATCACTTGGTGCTCTAACACCATGTTCTTGATCGCAACATAAATCAGACTTTAATTTTAACTGTTGCAGTTCATCAGTAGATTCAATATGAAAAATAATTCAAGACTGACACTATTGGTTTACAGGTAAGTTTAACAAGAATGGGGAGGCTTAGTGATGTATTAGTTGCCTTGTCAAATGAGGCCTAAAGATTCATGACTCTTAACCTATGTTTCCATCACAAACTCAGAGCTATAAATAATATAAGTAGCTAATCAGGAATAGAAAAGATATATAGCATCATTGAAAATTGGTTATTTGTACTGTTCAAGCTTTTAAAAATATATTCTATGTAAAGTAATCCAGTGTCATAACTCACTAAGGATCTGTGGTATCTCACAACCCATATTCAGTATTTATTTTAAAAGTTTTATTAGTGTCATAGTATAGCATTATTTCTTAAATAGCAATGATCTTTTAAGACAGAATAATTTAGTTTAAAGCTATATTATGATTTATGCAAAATGTTAATTGCTAAGATTTAAAGTGAATTTCAGAGTAATNAAAATATATTCTATGTAAAGTAATCCAGTGTCATAACTCACTAAGGATCTGTGGTATCTCACAACCCATATTCAGTATTTATTTTAAAAGTTTTATTAGTGTCATCGTATAGCATTATTTCTTAAATAGCAATGATCTTTTAAGACAGAATAATTTAGTTTAAAGCTATATTATGATTTATGCAAAATGTTAATTGCTAAGATTTAAAGTGAATTTCAGAGTAATAATTTGTAACTTCTTTTTTTTCATACTTCGAAGTTAGCAAAATAATTTTCAAAAGATAGAAAAATGAAATATAAGCAAACACAAACTCCAGAGACTTACTGAAATTATTGAAAATTATGTAGAGGTGAGGATTGGCAATTTTTTCCTCTGAATCTGTATTAGTTTTCTAGGGGTGATGTTATGTGACAAAGTAGATAGCTTAAACAACAGAAATTGTCTTACTGTTTTGAAGAATGGAAATCCCAAATGAAGTTGTTAGCAATTGTTGGTTTCTTCTGAGGTTTACGAGGAATAATCTCTTCCATGTCATTCTTCTACCTTGGGAAGTCCTTGGCTTGTTACCTTGGCTTGTTAAAGAAATTCTTCTTATGCCTTCACATTATTAGATGTCTGTCCAAATTCTCCCTCTATACCAATCACATTTAATTAAAGCTCAGCCTAATGTCTTCATCTTAACTTAGTTACCTCTGTAAAGATCCTGTCTCCAAATTAGATCACATTTTGAGATATTAGGTTTTAAGACTCCAACACAGCTTTTGTCGTGGACACAGCTTGACCCACAATAGATTCCAGCAGGCCACCACATTCGTGAAATATTGCGTTCAGTAAAAAAGTAGTTTAAACTTCACTGTTACAAAGTAGGTTAATCCTAGGAGAAAAGTCAAGACAAAATTGTGGAACCAAGTTGGGTATATTTCACATGGAAAGGAGATTGATATAACCCACAGATAAGGAAATTCAGAGCCAAGAAATTTATAAATTGAGGGCAGTGGGTAACAGTATCTCAACTATTAGACTTTAACTTAAGGCAAATTCAGTTCTTTTTTGGAGAGAAAAAGAAAGGAAAAAGTAAAGAAAAGCCCTCATCTAGAGTCTGGTATGGTTTGTAAGTAATAAAGCAAGTAATAGGCCCAGGAAAATAACACTGGTAAAGGCAGTTAACATGAACCTACCTACAAACTTTCCTATACTAAATATGTAACTTACATTATCTTACTACACACACACACACACACACACACACACACGTATTTGTTTTTGTTTAGTTGCTGAGTCGTGTCCAACTCTTTGCAACCCCATAGACTGTAGCCTGACAGGACCCTCTGTCCAAGGGATTCTCCAGGCACTAATACTAGAGTGGTAGCTATTTCCTCCTCCAGGGGATCTTCCTGACCCAGGGACCAAACCTGCATCTCCTTCATTAGCAGGCAGGTTTTTACCACTGAGTAAGAGACTAGATTATAATAATTTATTTTTGGAGCTGATCTTATGGATAGAAGCATTCACACAAACAAGAAGAATGATAATAAATAATGATATTCATCTCAAATTTAGAGTAAAATTTATTCCATTCAAGTTAACTTTCAAAACATTATTAAAAATATGTTGCTATTAATTTCACTGTAGAAATAAGAAAACTAAAAGAGTAGAAATCCAAAACTTTTGCTGCTTTCAGAAGAGTGATTCTACACCATGGTTTTCTCAGAAAGGTAATGATTTATGTGAAATTATAAAGTAGCTATGAAATACTTTGGAAATACAGGTGAGCATCCCAGCTGTAGAAAGAGAAATATGAATAATCTTGCCAAAGGGAATGTCATTTTCTTTAGTTGAAATTAGAGAATAGATCTAAGGTTTTTAACACCAGAAATCTACAAAATGATGGAGACATTTTAAGAAAAACGCAACATTATGAAAACAGAATTAAATACAAAGCGACTATTTTTCTGTNTTTATGTGAAATTATAAAGTAGCTATGAAATACTTTGGAAATACAGGTGAGCATCCCAGCTGTAGAAAGAGAAATATGAATAATCTTGCCAAAGGGAATGTCATTTTCTTTAGTTGAAATTAGAGAATAGATCTAAGGTTTTTAACACCAGAAATCTACAAAATGATGGAGACATTTTAAGAAAAACACAACATTATGAAAACAGAATTAAATACAAAGCGACTATTTTTCTGTTACAGGAAAATAAAGTGGAACATTTCAAAGTTTGGAAATATTAAATAATAATTTACTATGAGGTGCACTTTTACAATAATCATTATAAATATTAATATAACCAATGATGCTGAAAGAACATACAGAAATTAGTCTTATGTTAGAGCCTGCTGCTGCTGCTGCTAAGTCGCTTCAGTCGTGTCTGACTCTGTGCGACCCCACAGATGTTAGAGCCTAGACAAAGATAATCCAATCTTCCTGTGTTATTCTTTACAACTGCATGTAAAACTACCTTTACCTCAAAATAAAGCATTTCATTTACAATCAAAAAAAATAAAAATAAAAAAATAAAAATTATTTGCTATGTTGTTTTTGATCAACATAATTTAATCAGTTAATCATGTAGTACATCCATTGACTTCTTGACAAATATGTGTAGGACTTTTGTCACTGGAATGCTTCTTTCTTCATATTGTATTACCGCATTTGGTGACAGCTTGACATGTTGTTTTAAATTGGTATTCTTCACCACAAAGAGATGCATTAGATACACTAAGACATGATCTGACATGTTGAAATGCAAGAGGCATGAATCTTTCTATACAGAGACAAGTTTGCTTATATAGAATTTTTGCTTTTCTTATAAGACAGTTATGATAAGCTTTATTGTTATAATAAACATGTGTGCATTGTGTGTATTTGTATGTGTGTCCAAGTGTGTGACACGTAATACTGTACATTTTGTGTTCAGAGCATATTCTTATATTTTTAGCTGGAGAGAATTTCCATTCTGACTAGATGTCAATGAAAACTGAATCCTCCTCTTTAACTTTCCACAGCTATTTCTTGTTGGAAAAATTTTTCATAGACTGACTTCTGATTCCTTACTGGTCAAATCTTGTCTCTCCTCTATGTCTCACGTTATTTTGATATTTCATTCTATAGGTCCTGCTTATATTGGAATGACCATTAACATGTCACTTTCATGGCATGCTATCAGATATGTCTGAACAGGGTGCAGTAGGTTTTTTAATAGGTCAATCCTACACTATGAAGTAAAACAACAATTAAATATACTCAAAAGGGCATCAAGGAATCTAAATATAGCTTACTATTAATATTGTTAGTGTATTTCCAACTCAAATTTTTCTAGATCCTAAAAGACATGTAACTGATCCAACATCACACAACACAAGGGTAAAAGTGGTTAGAAATGGGAATAGAAACAGAAATTGATCTTAATGTATGATATCAATAGTTAAAATGTCTTAATTTTTCAAATTAAAAAAACTGTGAATACATTGACAGAACTATATCTCCAGAACTTTGAAAAAGTCAGGTGCAATTGAAAAAAACTTGAAGCTTAAGATTCATTTGTATCATAGAAAATTTGACACTGAAATAAATTGGCAACTGTTATTTCATTCTATGTTATTTCATTATGTTATTCATTATGATTTCATTACATATTTACTATGTTTGTATATTATGATTTCATTATTATGAAATTATTGTGATTTATTATGATGATTTCATTAGATATCATAATATATTTCATTATGTTATTTCATTGATACTGTTTATTTTGAGAGAAAACACTTTGGGAAGCAATAAATTTAAGAAAGCAATTGAATGAGTTTAATTATTATGTGCTAAATATATTTTTCTCAAAAAAACAGATGATGAAAGTATAATTAGTAGTGATGCTATTAACAGCCATGTGAAAACCGAAAGACATAAATTTATTAAAGAAGAATCAGCTCAAACTTCAAAGTTAATAGCATTTGAAAGGCAAATGAGTTGGATGCTGCTTCTTTGACACAGATAGCTGCAGGAAGCATTCTGATGCATCACCCTTGGAGCATGACTTTCCACTTAGACCACTTAGATCCATGTGCTCTACTCAGTACATTTTACTAATCTTCTATTCCATGGTTTTTGTACTTTTACAAAAAGTGAAGCCATAGCTGTGAAGTATTAGTTCTATTAGAAGAAGGGTTTTGCAAACATTTAAAGTAGGGCCAGGGTCATTTGCTTCCAATAGAAAATCAATNATGCTGCTTCTTTGACACAGATAGCTGCAGGAAGCATTCTGATGCATCACCCTTGGAGCATGACTTTCCACTTAGACCACTTAGATCCATGTGCTCTACTCAGTACATTTTACTAATCTTCTATTCCATGGTTTTTGTACTTTTACAAAAAGTGAAGCCATAGCTGTGAAGTATTAGTTCTATTAGAAGAAGGGTTTTGCAAACATTTAAAGTAGGGCCAGGGTCATTTGCTTCCAATAGAAAATCAATTTATTCTAATAATGGCTCCATTATTTCATATAATTCATGAAACCACGATAAAGCTTTTGAAGTTAATGTGGCCAAAGAGGAAACATTTGATGCTGTTGCAAATACTACTGAAAAGTCATCTAAAAATCTTAGTATAGAAAAAAATACAAATTTTACTGGAATTACACTCAAGATAATGTTTTTATATGATGAAATGATATAGCACACAATGTATGTTGAATTTCTTGCAGCACATTAATCATTTACTATAGAATTTAATAAATACATTATAACCAAAATAAATTGCAGCTGTAATTTTCAAAATGTAGGCTTAATATAGAAAAATAAAATATTTTAATTAGAAAATAAAATATATTAATTAGAAAAGTTTTGTAACATATTCAATATTGAATTTTAAAATGTATATTTTATAAGGCTAGTTTTCACACAGCCTTTTTGTTGCCTATCATGAATATTTTACAAACATTTGAAGCTTTTGACAAACTGTTTTTTAATAAATGGCATTTAACAATGGCACTGGATATTTTCAAATATTGCCTAAATTTGATTGCAACTGACTAAATGTATGCAAAATTTTTGAAACTATTTGATTTATGGAGTTTAAAACAACTTAATCTTTTGTAGATTCTTGAAATATAATTATTGAAAACAAAGTTTGTAAATAGGAAGACCTTAAAATTAATCTCCATGGAGCAGAGTGAAATGAAATTAAAAGAAGATAAAATAGGCTGTGGACAAGGTTTCAATTTGAAAATCTATAATTAAACTTTGTGATTTCTCAATATGTTGAAAGAATCTTGGTGGGTCTACCAGTCTTTAAACATGGTTTTCAACCAAAGATGATTTTGTTTTACAGAGAATCATTGGCTGTGCCTTGAAAGTGTTTTTGATTATTACAACTTGAGTAATGTGACTGTCATCTAGTTTGTAAAGGCCTTAGTATGCTGGTAAACATCCTACAAAGTACTTGAGTATGTGTGTGTGTGTGTGTGTGTGTGTGTGCGTGCGCGCAGTCGCTTAAGTTGTGTTAGACTCTTTGCGACCCCATGGACCATAACACGCTATCCTCTTTGTCCATGGGATTTCCCAAGCAAGAGTACTGGAGTGGTTTTGCCATGCCCTCCTCCAGGAGATCTTCCCAACCCAGGGATTGACTTCGCATCTCCTGCATTGCAGGCGAATTCTTTACCTGTTGAGCCATCAGGGTAGCCCCACAATGTACTTTTAGGCCCCTGCAAAAGAACTATCTATTCCAAAATACCAGATCTACTGAAGTTGAGGAACTGTTTTTCACTGGATAAATGTATCACTTATCCTAGAATTGAGTGAAATTGGGGCCTAAGATTTTGATCCATCTAGTGAACGTTCAAAAGACTCATACAAAAAAAGACAACTTACCTGACGGATGTTATCCTAGAAAACTTTTTGTCAGAGATGAGTTTTCCAACTGAAGCATAAAGTCAGCAGCTCTGAAACTATTTGCACTGAAATGCTTTTACAATAATATGTAAGAATTAAAGTTG
Source organism: Neotragus moschatus (assembly GCA_006410615.1). Classification (NCBI taxonomy): domain Eukaryota; kingdom Metazoa; phylum Chordata; class Mammalia; order Artiodactyla; family Bovidae; genus Neotragus; species Neotragus moschatus. The sequence goes on from SJYA01000124.1 coordinate 852,089, forward strand.
ATAATTATCTTCATTTTTGCAGCATTTCTTTCTTTCTTTTTTTTTTTTTTTTGAGCTTCATTATATGTGTCTGATTATTTCATTAGGAAAAATGCCTAATCTTGGAATCACAGAGTTATAGAGTATGGACATACTCACCATATCCAAAAGTTTCTCTGGAGAGTAGTCCCTTAAGGCTGATTTATTTTCCCAAGTAGCTTAGTGTTCCGTCTAATATAATTTGGACTGTCTGATGACCACTCATGAGTGTTCCTGTTTTGCTCTTGCATTGTTAAGTTTCTGAAAGGCTAAGGTACAGACCAGGTTTCTAAATTCCAGGTTATTTCAGTTTACTGTCAGCATTTCTGTGTTTGTAGATCTTGAAGTGAATTTAAGTAACTAATGGTTGCTTCAATTTATTACTGGCCAACTTATTCCACGACTATGTAAGAAAACACTTAGAATACTGATATGTCTGTTCTACTGAAGAATCTCTCAACCATAGACTTGTTTTATAATATAATCTTCCCCATAGTATACCAAAACATTTAGGATGCTGATATGTCTGTTCTACTAAAAGGTCTCTTAACCGTAGACTTGTTTTATAGTACAGTCTTCTCCATGGTATACCAGGGAGATTATTTCCTAATGAAAATATCAGACATGTATACTGAAACTCAAAAGAAAAACACAGCAGAAAAGAAGCTTTGTTCTTTTTCAACTGATTTTAGACCTGTATTATCCAACACAGTAACCACTAGCTATGTGTGGCTTTTGAGCACTTGAAATCTGGGTAACCCAAATTGAAATATCTTGCTAATTATGAAACTAATACCAGTTTTCTAAGATTAAGAATGAAAAAAGAAATACAAAATATCTCAGTAAAGTTTTGTATTGATTGCTTTATGAAATATTTGACATATAGTAATGTATAATTTAAATTTATTTTATTTTACTTTTTTAAAGTTACCACTAGGAAATTTTTAATTATCGGTGTGACTTTTAATATATTTTTATTGAACAGTGTTGTATTAACCTATGAAATCCTACAGATTATGGTCTAATGCTTCAATCATCATTGTATTCATCATACATGGTAGAATAAATATCTGACATTCATATGTTGAATAAATTACATAGAAAATAATATATAATGAAAGAAAGATACAAAATGTATCTGAACTACTATGAAACACAAAGCAAGTTCCATGGGTTTGTTGAAACATGTGAATACTAAAAATAAGAAGTTATATTCTTCTTCAGTATCTTATTAGAGTCTTAAAGTTAGTTTTGAGGTTTATTAGAATAAAAGTGGTTAAACAAGGGAATGGAAAATGCACAGATAGAAAAGGAATACAATATATACTTCAAGATATTTCAGATCAAAATCTATGAATCAAATTTAAAAATAATAAAAAAACCTCTTACATTAATTAAAAATTACACACTGTCTTCTAAACATACTATCATATTTATATTTTATAGTATAAAGATTAGTACTTTTCTACTTTTATTATCTAATTGATAATGCAAATCATCTGTTTTAATTTATGGCCTCAATGAGGGTCCTAAGGTTTCTTAGCCAATGAAGTACCTCTAAAGTTTTCATCCACTCACTTGAAACTGACTTCAAATCAAGAAATAGAGAAGAAAATAGGACTCTCTGTTGTGTTTCTCCCTACTCTTCTAGGCTTCAGCTCAGACATTTTATTTGTGGGAATGAATCCCTGTTGCCTCAAGGTAAAGACTATCTTTGGGCAGCAAAATGAATTGAACCATATTGGCTAAAGTCAGCATGCCATTATTGCCTACAGAAGTTGCAAGTTTTACTGAAAACTAGATTTACAGTTTAATATGGAGTCTCTTGCTCCCAAAGCAAACATTCAGTTCCTGTTAGGAACCCTGGCTTTGCAAGGAAACATTACTTAAAGCCACAGATCACAAAAGGCAAGAATGCTTTAAATATTGTGGTTCTACTTATATTCCTTGAGGGACTTGATGGAGTAAACTTATAGACTCATTGGAAAAGACCCTGATGCTGGGAAAGGTGAAAGTCAGGAGGAGAGGTGGCGGGGGGAGGGCATGCAACAGAAGATGAGATGATTGGATGGTATCACTGACTCATTGCACATGAGTCTCAGAAAGTCCAGGAGATAGTGAAGGACAAGGAAGTCTGGCATGCTGCAATCCACGGGAAAGGCAAAGAGTCAGATGTGACTTAGCAACTGGATGAAACAACAATAATTCATAAATGGGGGCTTTTATTTTTGTATCTGTGTAGAACAGTTTGACATAGGAGAGCAAAATAAATTTTTAGTTAGTACTGTGTGATGAACACTATCTTATGTGTGATCTAAGTCAACCTTTAGGACAATCCTATAATTGTTCTGTCTATTTTAGAGATAGTACTACTAGGTGGTTTCCTTGCCTTAATTCTCCTCCTATCTAATTTGAAACTCAGCCCATTTCTTACAATGGTATTTTTGTCCTTGGGATAAAACAAGTGATATCTCCCAAAACTGAAGGAATGAATTTAACAGCATAAATACTTTTTTTTTTTTTCTTTAGTCTTGTGCTTACTTTATTCTAGGTTTCAATCAAAGCAATTAGAACTGGCTTCCAGGAGACTCTCTCAGAGGATATTAGCAGAGCCCTAGCATACTTTTGGGAGAAGGCAATGGCAACCCACCCCAGTATTCTTGCCTAGAGAATCCCAGGGATGGGGGAGCCTAGTGGGCTGGCGTCTATGGGATCGCACAGAGTTGGACACAACTGAAGTGACTTAGCAACAGCAGCATACTTTTGAATGACTTTTCCACTGAAGAGTTGGAGACAGTGCTTCCACAGCTCCAAACTCCCTATAGTATGGTCATACTCTCCACAATATTGGCCTGCTTCATTATTTAGTGAATTTGACTAAGATCAGCTTTGACTGATTCTATCTCAGTAGTTTCTGTTTTGCTTTAAGTAATTTATTTATCAGTCCCTCAAATAGATTAAATTAGCCAAATGGAACAATTTTGCTTAAAAATAACCACCTTTTGGTGTGTGTATAAAGGTGGCACATTAAGTTAAATAAAATGCATATTAAAGAGCTGGGTCAACTAAGTGACACTGGGAAAAAGGAGTTGCATCATTGGTTTGGTGCTGGTAGTGGTATCAGTGAAAGCCATCCAATGATGCATCTGTAAATGTTTAATTAAACCTGCCCCCAAATATTAGAATACCATTCTAAAAGACATTCATGCTTCATTGCAACAGACATATATTTAAACTATTTTTTTCTTCCTTTTGCTGATCTCTATTCATCTTTTGTTCCATTACTATGATGCTGAGCAGATTATCCAACATGTATGACTCTTTCTTTTATTACCTCTAAAATAGGAATAATAATGACATATAGGATCACTTGATAATCACTCTAAGCATGTAGAGTCAGAGTACTCTGTCAGCAATTGTTATTTTTCAGTTCAGTTCAGTTGCGTCCGACTCTTTGTGACCCTATGAATCACAGCATGCCAGCCCTCCCTGTCCTTCACAAACTCCCGGAGTTCACTCAGACTCATGTCCATCTAGTCAGTGATGCCATCCAGCCATCTCATCCTCTGTCATCCGCTTCTCCTCCTGCCCCCAATCCCTCCCAGCATCAGAGTCTTTTCCAATGAGTCAACTCTTCCCATGAGGTAGCCAAAGTACTGGAGTTTTAGCTTTATCTTCATTCCTTCCAAAGAAATCCCAGGGCTGATCTCCTTCAAAATGGACTGGTTGGATCTCCTTGCAGTCCAAGGGACTCTCAAGAGTCTTCTCCAACACCACAGTTCTTCGGTACTCAGTCTTCTTCACAGTCCAACTCTCACATCCATACATGACCACAGGAAAAACCATAGCCTTGACTAGACAGACGTTTGTTGGCAAAGTAATGTCTCTTCTTTTAAATATGCCATCTAGATTGGTCATAACTTTTCTTCCAAGGAGTAAGTGTCTTTTAATTTTATGGCTGCAATCACCGTCTGCAGTGACTTNGTCATACTCTCCACAATATTGGCCTGCTTCATTATTTAGTGAATTTGACTAAGATCAGCTTTGACTGATTCTATCTCAGTAGTTTCTGTTTTGCTTTAAGTAATTTATTTATCAGTCCCTCAAATAGATTAAATTAGCCAAATGGAACAATTTTGCTTAAAAATAACCACCTTTTGGTGTGTGTATAAAGGTGGCACATTAAGTTAAATAAAATGCATATTAAAGAGCTGGGTCAACTAAGTGACACTGGGAAAAAGGAGTTGCATCATTGGTTTGGTGCTGGTAGTGGTATCAGTGAAAGCCATCCAATGATGCATCTGTAAATGTTTAATTAAACCTGCCCCCAAATATTAGAATACCATTCTAAAAGACATTCATGCTTCATTGCAACAGACATATATTTAAACTATTTTTTTCTTCCTTTTGCTGATCTCTATTCATCTTTTGTTCCATTACTATGATGCTGAGCAGATTATCCAACATGTATGACTCTTTTATTACCTCTAAAATAGGAATAATAATGACATATAGGATCACTTGATAATCACTCTAAGCATGTAGAGTCAGAGTACTCTGTCAGCAATTGTTATTTTTCAGTTCAGTTCAGTTGCGTCCGACTCTTTGTGACCCCATGAATCACAGCATGCCAGCCCTCCCTGTCCTTCACAAACTCCCGGAGTTCACTCAGACTCATGTCCATCTAGTCAGTGATGCCATCCAGCCATCTCATCCTCTGTCATCCGCTTCTCCTCCTGCCCCCAATCCCTCCCAGCATCAGAGTCTTTTCCAATGAGTCAACTCTTCCCATGAGGTGGCCAAAGTACTGGAGTTTTAGCTTTATCTTCATTCCTTCCAAAGAAATCCCAGGGCTGATCTCCTTCAAAATGGACTGGTTGGATCTCCTTGCAGTCCAAGGGACTCTCAAGAGTCTTCTCCAACACCACAGTTCTTCGGTACTCAGTCTTCTTCACAGTCCAACTCTCACATCCATACATGACCACAGGAAAAACCATAGCCTTGACTAGACAGACGTTTGTTGGCAAAGTAATGTCTCTTCTTTTAAATATGCCATCTAGATTGGTCATAACTTTTCTTCCAAGGAGTAAGTGTCTTTTAATTTTATGGCTGCAATCACCGTCTGCAGTGACTTTGGAGCCCCAAAAAATAAAGTCTGACACTGTTACCACTGTTTCCCCATCTATTTTTATTTCCCATAAATATCAGTTGCCATCCTGCTTCTATCCTACAACTCAGTTTCGAATTTATAGTCATCCTTCAGTTTATACATGGCAGCACATGCATCTGTTCATAAAGTTATTTCCTCATTCCAACAAAAAGCATTTTATTATGCATATATGCTGGCAAAGGGCCATTTCTCCATATATGAAGATCACACATACAATGATCTTACATACAATATTGGTCAACATTTACCATACTCAGCATAAAGCATGATATTTTATTATTTAATTATATTCAGGCAAAACATTCAGCCTCCTTATATAGGGTTTAAGTTTCTCCATGGATAAAAGGTTAAAATATGAAAATAGTTGCCACAACTAGATTAGTAATACTAGACAATAGCACAGCCATAGTGTTTGAAAGTGTGGTTCTGATGTCAGAAAGAAGACCTAGATCCAAACCTTGTGTAAACCATTCGGTAGCTATATGATATTGAAAGATTGCTTTACATCTTTAAGCCTTAGTTTTCTCAACTGTAGAAGAGAGCTAATTATATTAATAGCAAATATAATTTTTTGAATTGGTTATCATGTACCAGGCACTCATTTAATTCTCACAACAGTCTTAATAGTGCCTGTTATTATTATTTTCATTTTATTGGTAACTAACACATAGAGTTGCAAAGAGTCAGACACGACTGAGTGACTGAACAACAACCACAAATAGAGAGGTAGGTAATATTCTCACAAAGTTCATCATTGATAGAGCAGTAAATAGTACAGATGCATGTGCAACTGACTTCAAAGCCAATCCAATTAACCATTCTGTTGATTCCTACTGTACTAGATTATTTGCTTAGCATACTGTCTGGTACAGAGTAAAAGCTCCAGGTATAATAATACTCAGACTGTAATTAACATCATCAATGTAATGATAGGATTGTGTAAACAGTCAAAAGAATCAGAATGAGGAAAAAAATGTTACAGGTTTGTAGCATGGAAACACGGAACAACAAAGCAAAGATGAATTGAAATGGCATTTTACTAGGTAATGTATAAATCAGTTTTTTCTGTTGAACTATACTGGGTTGTAAACTACAGAATGGGGCTCTCCATGTGGCCAAGTGGTAAAGAATCTACCCGCAATGCAGAAGGCACAGGTTTGATCCCTGGGTCATGAGGATCCTTGAAGAAGGAAACGACAACCCACCGCAGCATTCTTGGCAGGTAAATCCCACAGACAGAGGAGTCTGGCCGCCTACAGTCCATGAGGGAGCAGAAGAGACCAACACGACTTGGCGACTAAACAACTACAGAATCGGACCAAGTTTTATTGTATCCAGATCTATTATGGTACTCAGATATTTCATTCTTTAAGCATAATCACCCTTCCTCATACTCAGTTCTGAAAAATGTACCTTATAACTTCCTCCACCATATTATAGCCACTTAATCACAAAATATTATATTTCTAAAGTCTGAGAGTAATTTTAAGAAATTATAATATGCCTTTGCTTTTTAGTTTTAATAACATTATCTTCATATTAGAATTCTTTTCTAGCAGACTGTCAGTGAAATTTGTTATTTACCAGTAAAGGAATTCACAGAATGACATTTAAGTTGTCCTGCAGATGCAAGAAACCCTGTACTTCATTAACACACCAAAGAGAATGTATAATCAGCTTCTGAGCGAACTCCAATAATATTAAAATAATTTCCTGTCTCATAATTCAGTGAAGTACAATGGAACTATAATTCACATTTTAAAATCTGAAATAACCTCCTGCTTCTACATAGAAGTGTCATGTAAACTAGCAACAGTGTTATTAAACAGCAAAGCCAGAGTTCCCTGACTGTGTGAGTGTTACTAGGAGGCTCAACATCCTAATGTAATATTTCAAATTCAGTCTTTTACATTTTTTTTCTGTCAACAAACTTAACAATAGAGAATATGTGAAAAAAATCCTCACCTTCCACATAATTTTCTTTATGATGTAATATAAAAACCTAATGGTTGATCACAGTTATCAAGCTTATGTCTAGAGACTAGAACACTTCTTCTGGACACAGACTTCTTAACAATTTGGTAAGAAACTTTCCATTACTCCAGGCTCCATGTACAGAATTGCTACATCATCTGCCCTTACCTAAGCTACTGTGATACCTTGAAAAGTCACTTTTTACTACAGGGACATGCATTTGAGTAGTTTTGCACACTCTTCCAGTTTGCAAGGAATGAAATAATTCCACTTATTTATAATAATGTAGGTTAAGATTATGGATGTCTATGGAAACTGGAGCCTTGGGTTAAGTCTTACAGAGTGTGAATACCATTATAACACAGAGCAATAGTTCTAGCATGTTAACAAGTTCAGTTCAGTTCAATCGCTCAGTCATTTCCGACTCTTTGCAACCCCAGGAATCGCAGCATGCCAGGCCTCCCTGTCCATCACCAACTCCCAGAGTTCACTCAGACTCATGCCCATCGAGTCCGTGATGCCATCCAGCCATCTCATCCTCGGTCATCCCTTTCTCCTCCTGCCCCCAATCCCTCCCAGCATCAGAANCTGCACAGAAGTTAAATAAGCAGGGTGACAATATACAGCCTTGACGTACTCCTTTTCCAATTTGGAACCATTCTGTTGTTACATGTCCAGTTCTAACTGTTGCTTCCTGACCTGCATACAACTTTCTCAAGAGGCAAGTCAGATAATCTGATATTCCCTTTTCTTTCAGAATTTTCCACATTTTATTGTGATACACACAGTTAAAGGCTTTGGTACAGTCAATAAAGCAGGAATAGATGTTTTTCTTGAACTCTCTTGCTTTTATGATGATCCAGCAGATGTTGGCAATTTAATCTCTGGTTCCTCTGCTTTTCCAAAACTAGCTTGAACATCTGGAAATTCATGGTTCATGTATTGCTGAAGCCTGGTTTGGAGAATTTTGAGCATGACTTTGCTAGTGTGTGAGATGGGTGCAATTGTGCAGTAGTTTGAGCATTCTTTGGCATTATCTTTCTTTGGGATTGGAATGAAAACACTTTTTTCAGTCCTATGGCCACTCCTGAGTTTTCCAAATTTGCTGGCATATTGTGTGCAGCACTTTCACAGTGCAAGCAGCTGCAGTGGCACACAAACACAGCCAAGAGGAGCTACCCCACTTCCGAGGTCAGGGTTGGTGGCCAGATGTGTGTGGTTACCACACATCCCAAGTAAGAAGCAGTGGCTGTGCTTTTCTGGAGCAGCTGTGAAGAGATATCCCACATCCAAGGTAAGAGAAAACTAAGTAAGATGGTAGGAACTGAGAGAGGGCATCAGAGGGCAGACAGACTGAAACCACAACCGCAGACAATTATCCAATCTGACCACATGGACCACAGCCTAAGCCAAGCTGTGTGGGGCCACCCAACATAGACGGGATATGGTGGAGAGGTCTGACAGAACGTGGTCCACTGGAGAAGGGAATGGCAAACCACTTCAGCATTATTGCCTTGACAATTGCATGAACAGTATGAAAAGCCAAAAAAATAGAACATTGAAAGATGAACTCCCCAGGTCAGTAGATGCCCAATATGCTATTGGAGATCAGTGGAAAAATAACTCCAGAAAGAATAAAGGGATGGAGCCAAAGAAGGTTCAAACTACCACACAATTGCACTCATCACACACACTAGCAAAGTCATGCTCAAAATTCTCCAAACCAGGCTTCAGCAATACATGAACCATGAATTTCCAGATTTTCAAGCTAGTTTTGGAAAAGCAGAGGAACCAGAGATTAAATTGCCAACATCTGCTGGATCATCATAAAAGCAAGAGAGTTCAAGAAAAACATCTATTCCTGCTTTATTGACTGTACCAAAGCCTTTAACTGTGTGTATCACAATAAAATGTGGAAAATTCTGAAAGAAAAGGGAATACCAGATTATCTGACTTGCCTCTTGAGAAAGTTGTATGCAGGTCAGGAAGCAANAGTTAAAAAAAAAAAAAAAAAAAAAAAAAAACCACACACACACAAGAGAATTCCAAGAAAAAGCATCTGCTTCTGCTTCATTGACTACATCAAAGACTTTGACTGTGTGGATCACAACAAACTGTGGAAAATTCTGAAAGAGATGGAATACCAGTACTTCCTGAGAAATCTGTATGCAGGTCAAGAAGCAACAGAACTGGACATAGAACAACAGACTGGTTCCAAGTAGGGAATGGAGTATATCTAGTCTGTATATTGTCACCCTGCAGAGTTAACTTATATGCAGAGTACATCATGAGCAAACCGGGCTGGATGAAATATGAGCTGGAATCAAGATGGCTGGGAGGAATATCAATAACCTCAGATATGCAGATGACACCACCCTCATGGCAGAAAGAGAAGAAGTAACGAGCCTCTTGATGAAAGTGAAAGAGGAGAGTGAAAAAGTTGGCTTAAAACTCAACATTCAGAAAACTAAGATCACGGCATCCGGTCCCATGACTTCATGGGAAGTAGGTGGGTAAACAAGGGAAACAGTTACAGACTTTAATTTTTGGGCCCTAAAATCACTGCAGATTGTGATTGCAGCCATGAAATTAAAAGATGCTTGCTCTTTGAAAGAAAAACTATGACAAACCTAAACAGTGTATTAAAAAGTAGAGATGTTACTTTGCCAACAGAAGTCTGTCTAGTCAAAGCTATGATTTTTCCAGTAGTCATATACAGATGTGAGAGTTGGAATATTAAAAAAAGCTTAGCGCTTTTCTTCAACTGATGCTTTCAAACTATTTTGTTGGAAAAGACTCTTAAGAGTCCCTTGGACAGCAAAGAGATCTAACCAGTCCATCCTGAAGGATATCAGTCATGAATATTCATTCGGAGTCTGATGCTGAAGCTGAAGCTCCAATACTTTGGCCACCTGATATGAAGGATTGACTCACTGGAAAAGACCCTGATGCTGGGAAAGATTGAAGCGGGAGGAGAAGGGGATGACAGAGGATGAGATGGTTGGATGACATTACCGACTCGATGGACATGAATTTGAATAAGCTCCAGGAGCTAGTGACAGGGAAGACTGGCATGCTGCAGTCCATAGGGTTGCAAAGAGTTGGACATGACTGAGCAACTGAACTGAACTGAATATCTACTATTAAAACTAAACTTTAATAAAAGAATGTGTCAGTGTTGTTTTCTTCAAAGAAAATACTATAGGCAAAATGTATGTATAACCAAAATATGATGTTGCATTTTGGAAAGTATCACATTTTTATTTCAACAACAACTATAAATTATCCTTTATAAATATAGCACAATAAAATAGACTACTGTTTCCCCAAACATTACATTTTTAGTAATAACCTGATAGTAATTATTGGTTCTCTTTTGCATCATCTTTTTCAGTAAAGGTAATTATAGTCAGATTTTAATGGAAATAAAGACATAATTTAGCTAATGTTGATCAGAAAGGTAATGGTCATTTGATGTTAATAAGTATGAATAGAAAATGGATAAGGAAAGGGAGAAAAGCAAAAATATGAATCTAAAAAAACTTACTACTAAGAACTTTGCTTTTCTACTGATTTTTTAATTAATAATTTTATTTCTTATTCTTAATTTTAATATCATTGCAGTATTTAGGGATGTGTGTGTGTATAATGGAGCAGCATAGATTAGTGATAAAGAATGAAAATTTCTGGAGGCAGACAACCTAGATTTGCTTTCCAGTTAGTGCTGTGTGTCCTTTGACAAAAACTTAACCTGTCTGTGCCTCTGTTTCCCTATATATAATACAGATATTCTAACAGTGCCTACCTCAGAGGATTATCATGTAGATGACCTAAGTTAATATTTCTAAAATGCTTAAATGTATGTGTTTCTTAAATGAATTTGTAGATTTTTAAAGCATTTTAATAGGAAAAGTTACTTTTTCTCAATTTATATTTCTACTACTTTTATTGAGACTTACTCCAAAATATATTTGTTTCAAAGGAGAAAGTAAGAATCAATATGTGTATGTTATCCCCAACCAAACTCTAAATATATTTATAATAAACTTCCATTATAAATTAAGCTAACCTTTAATGTTTAATAAATTGAAGCTCTAAGATCTGTTATTAAAGGTAACAATGGATAATATACTATAATTACACCAAAAGTCAGTTAAGATTCATAGGTCCTTCCACTTTTAATAATGATTAAAAACTACAAATTTACATCAGATATTCTGGTGCATTCTTCAGTTTTGAATACCCTGCAAATGTAGATTTTATTTAAAGGAACAAAGAGCTAGCAGATATATGAAGAAGCAGTAGCTGAACAATACTGTGAATTTCATAAACTTATTTGGTTCAAGTTTATGCTCATTAACTAGAATGTGCTCTTCAACTTTGATTTTAAAAACTATGACAGATGAGAAATCCAGACTGTTTCATTTATACCACAGTTTGAGATGCTGAAATGAGAAGTGGCATTTGGAATAAGATCAGTGTCATGACCCTTTTCAGGATACAATTTATGGCTCTGTGAATGCACTTGTGAATAATGTTAAGCAAGCTAAAACTATGCCTCCATAAATATGCCTTACCCAGAAAATGAGGAACAGTGAACAGAAACTAGTATGCTCTAATTCTTTATGTATTTAACTCAAAGGAATGGTGGATTTGCAAAAAAGTCAAATGAGGGAAAGTCAAATGAAAGAGAGCTGTACATTTGGCAAACTGAGTAAAGCCCAGTATAATACACTAATACTAAGTCTCAGTTTCAAATGTTTTGTCCAGAATAATATTGTTCCAGAATAGACATTTTGCAGGAAGAGCTTTCAAAGATATCAAATATAGTACATGTTGGTGGTGGTTTCGTTGCTAAGTCGTGCCTGACTCTTGTGATCCCATGGCTATAGCCCAGATTCCCCAGGCAAGAATACTGGAGTGGGTTGCCATTTCCTACTACACAAAATATAGTTACTTTAATAAGTAAACTGTAGAACAGGATCCAGAGATAATCCCATTTGTTTGGAAAAAAAAATACATGCTGTGTGTGTGAATAAAATAGTATTTTTAAATGTAAAATGAGTAGTTGAAACTTGATAAACCTATTGAAAGGAAAGAACTGATAAACGCAAAATTTATTTTATGCTTGGAAGTCATAGTCACAGGTTTATGTGCTTCTTGGATCAAGTAGTGAATTGAGAGGTTTTCATCATATTATATAACTGTTTAAGTATTATTTCGTATGTTTTAATTATTTTTAGTAGGAAAACACTAAAGTTTCACCTCTGGAAAATAAAGTAGGTGTGCGTTTTTTCTATTCCTCCCACTAAGTAGGAATAAGTCCTGTGTACTATACATAAAATAGACACAAACCTCTGAAAGGCAGAGAGAAAAGACATACCACCTAGAGATCTCAGAATCTAGAGAACAAAATGTTGGTGTCTCCTGGGTTTTCACTTTTCTTTATATGTACTGGCCTCGATATTAGAGAAACCAGCAATCTGGAAATGTCAATGAGCTAAAAGATGACCCCAAAAGACTGGTCTGCTTAGCTAAAGAAAAAGGAAGAATATGTCTGGTAAGGCACATATTTCCAGGCAATAAGTACTCTATTCCAGCAAAATCCCTGCAGAAAAACATGATGGCCGCACACTCTTCAGGAAAGTTTGAACGAGGAGCCTAATCTCTCTCTTATAACTGTTGAAAGCTTGTTACACATTCACCTGTGCATGCACACATGCACACACATACACCCCTACACACATAGGCATGCGCTTCTGTCTTGTCAGAAAGCCAAGTGTAGAACTAGGCTCTTATATCTGCTAGTTGGCAAAAAGCCTCCTTCCACTTTCAGGGTCCATTGAGACCAGGTGGAGAGCTTGGAGTTCCTAGTACACCTGGCAATAACAGCCCTCCTGTATGGTGTCAGAAGAGTCTCAGCGGAAGGTTAGGGCTTTCACCACTGCCCTGAAATAACAGTGCTACCCCTTCATCATGTCAATGGACATAACACAGGAAGCAGTAAAGAGGTATTCTTACCCTTCTCAATCAGGGAGNATAAAAGAATGTGTCAGTGTTGTTTTCTTCAAAGAAAATACTATAGGCAAAATGTATGTATAACCAAAATATGATGTTGCATTTTGGAAAGTATCACATTTTTATTTCAACAACAACTATAAATTATCCTTTATAAATATAGCACAATAAAATAGACTACTGTTTCCCCAAACATTACATTTTTAGTAATAACCTGATAGTAATTATTGGTTCTCTTTTGCATCATCTTTTTCAGTAAAGGTAATTATAGTCAGATTTTAATGGAAATAAAGACATAATTTAGCTAATGTTGATCAGAAAGGTAATGGTCATTTGATGTTAATGAGAAGTATGAATAGAAAATGGATAAGGAAAGGGAGAAAAGCAAAAATATGAATCTAAAAAAACTTACTACTAAGAACTTTGCTTTTCTACTGATTTTTTAATTAATAATTTTATTTCTTATTCTTAATTTTAATATCATTGCAGTATTTAGGGATGTGTGTGTGTATAATGGAGCAGCATAGATTAGTGATAAAGAATGAAAATTTCTGGAGGCAGACAACCTAGATTTGCTTTCCAGTTAGTGCTGTGTGTCCTTTGACAAAAACTTAACCTGTCTGTGCCTCTGTTTCCCTATATATAATACAGATATTCTAACAGTGCCTACCTCAGAGGATTATCATGTAGATGACCTAAGTTAATATTTCTAAAATGCTTAAATGTATGTGTTTCTTAAATGAATTTGTAGATTTTTAAAGCATTTTAATAGGAAAAGTTACTTTTTCTCAATTTATATTTCTACTACTTTTATTGAGACTTACTCCAAAATATATTTGTTTCAAAGGAGAAAGTAAGAATCAATATGTGTATGTTATCCCCAACCAAACTCTAAATATATTTATAATAAACTTCCATTATAAATTAAGCTAACCTTTAATGTTTAATAAATTGAAGCTCTAAGATCTGTTATTAAAGGTAACAATGGATAATATACTATAATTACACCAAAAGTCAGTTAAGATTCATAGGTCCTTCCACTTTTAATAATGATTAAAAACTACAAATTTACATCAGATATTCTGGTGCATTCTTCAGTTTTGAATACCCTGCAAATGTAGATTTTATTTAAAGGAACAAAGAGCTAGCAGATATATGAAGAAGCAGTAGCTGAACAATACTGTGAATTTCATAAACTTATTTGGTTCAAGTTTATGCTCATTAACTAGAATGTGCTCTTCAACTTTGATTTTAAAAACTATGACAGATGAGAAATCCAGACTGTTTCATTTATACCACAGTTTGAGATGCTGAAATGAGAAGTGGCATTTGGAATAAGATCAGTGTCATGACCCTTTTCAGGATACAATTTATGGCTCTGTGAATGCACTTGTGAATAATGTTAAGCAAGCTAAAACTATGCCTCCATAAATATGCCTTACCCAGAAAATGAGGAACAGTGAACAGAAACTAGTATGCTCTAATTCTTTATGTATTTAACTCAAAGGAATGGTGGATTTGCAAAAAAGTCAAATGAGGGAAAGTCAAATGAAAGAGAGCTGTACATTTGGCAAACTGAGTAAAGCCCAGTATAATACACTAATACTAAGTCTCAGTTTCAAATGTTTTGTCCAGAATAATATTGTTCCAGAATAGACATTTTGCAGGAAGAGCTTTCAAAGATATCAAATATAGTACATGTTGGTGGTGGTTTCGTTGCTAAGTCGTGCCTGACTCTTGTGATCCCATGGCTATAGCCCAGATTCCCCAGGCAAGAATACTGGAGTGGGTTGCCATTTCCTACTACACAAAATATAGTTACTTTAATAAGTAAACTGTAGAACAGGATCCAGAGATAATCCCATTTGTTTGGAAAAAAAAATACATGCTGTGTGTGTGAATAAAATAGTATTTTTAAATGTAAAATGAGTAGTTGAAACTTGATAAACCTATTGAAAGGAAAGAACTGATAAACGCAAAATTTATTTTATGCTTGGAAGTCATAGTCACAGGTTTATGTGCTTCTTGGATCAAGTAGTGAATTGAGAGGTTTTCATCATATTATATAACTGTTTAAGTATTATTTCGTATGTTTTAATTATTTTTAGTAGGAAAACACTAAAGTTTCACCTCTGGAAAATAAAGTAGGTGTGCGTTTTTTCTATTCCTCCCACTAAGTAGGAATAAGTCCTGTGTACTATACATAAAATAGACACAAACCTCTGAAAGGCAGAGAGAAAAGACATACCACCTAGAGATCTCAGAATCTAGAGAACAAAATGTTGGTGTCTCCTGGGTTTTCACTTTTCTTTATATGTACTGGCCTCGATATTAGAGAAACCAGCAATCTGGAAATGTCAATGAGCTAAAAGATGACCCCAAAAGACTGGTCTGCTTAGCTAAAGAAAAAGGAAGAATATGTCTGGTAAGGCACATATTTCCAGGCAATAAGTACTCTATTCCAGCAAAATCCCTGCAGAAAAACATGATGGCCGCACACCCTTCAGGAAAGTTTGAACGAGGAGCCTAATCTCTCTCTTATAACTGTTGAAAGCTTGTTACACATTCACCTGTGCATGCACACATGCACACACACACACCCCTACACACATAGGCATGCACTTCTGTCTTGTCAGAAAGCCAAGTGTAGAACTAGGCTCTTATATCTGCTAGTTGGCAAAAAGCCTCCTTCCACTTTCAGGGTCCATTGAGACCAGGTGGAGAGCTTGGAGTTCCTAGTACACCTGGCAATAACAGCCCTCCTGTATGGTGTCAGAAGAGTCTCAGCGGAAGGTTAGGGCTTTCACCACTGCCCTGAAATAACAGTTCTACCCCTTCATCATGTCAATGGACATAACACAGGAAGCAGTAAAGAGGTATTCTTACCCTTCTCAATCAGGGAGGTATCAGTGAAGGCCAAGTTGGGAACTTCCATTAGCAGTAATGAAGTTAAGAAACATGAATTTTCCCCACATCTCTCCATAATGAAACCACTTGCCTTTGTTCACCAGCATGGTACCAGAAGAGACTTGATAAAATGGATTTAAATAAGATGCAGAATCTTACAATGTAATATCCAAGATTCACTTGAAAATTGCTTATCATTCTAAGAACAAGGAAAAACCTAACATGAGGGAGAAGAGATAATCCACAGATGCCAAGATTTAGGTGATATAGACACTTCAGTGAGAAATTACATGTACACTTGAAATAAATGAAAAATAGAAAGTCTCAATAAATAGATTCTAATACTGAAGTATTATTATTTGGGCAATTTTATATTACAAATTGTATAAATCTTTCTACAAAGATTTCTATGTTCTTGATATAAAGTATAATTAAATTTCAATGACCTTGATGTGGGTATCATTATTTCAAAACTGAGAATTCAACTTTTGAATGTGTGAGCAGCTTGCCTAAATTATGAAGCTGGCCAGTTGCTGGATGTTTAGATATTCACCACTGTGAGATTTGAATTCTAGGGTTTATCAGCTACTCATGTTGCTTTATCATCACTATTGGAAACACTCTTTACTACATCATACACACACATACACTCCTTCTTGAGGAACTGTAAAATGTGTATTATAAATTATACTTAGAAAAGTAATTTGTCCTCTCAGATAATATGAATTATATAACTCATATCATTTCCAAACTAACTTTAAAACTTGGTACAGAAAAAAAAATAATAATCCAGATCCTGACAAGAACTCTCACTTTAAAGTTGTTAAATAGTATAATATGTTTTGTGAACCAACTGACTCTCTAGTTCCTCTTTAGAATGCTGAATCACTCAAGTACTATATTACCTATCTATCTAATCTATCTATTTAATTTATTGTGTTGCAAATGCTTGAGTCACATTAAAGTCTTCTGTTAGATAGTGGCAGAGAATAAATGAATATGTTCAAACCAGTTAGCTTTAAGGTCTGGTGTGGACTAATTTATAATAAAACATTACATACTTAAATAAATTAATCCCTAATTTTAAAGAGTATCTTTGATTTTTGCTTAATTATTTTTTTCCCTTTTAAACCTCTATACACTTGACTTCAAGGACATGCAAGTGCTTTTTACTCACCTGCTCAAAAGTATGCAAAGTTCTTACTATAAATTAGGTTCTCTTGAACAAATTACTTCTTTCTAGATTTTTATTTATATAAGGATAGGAACTGAAAGGGATCTCCCCCATGGCCCGGCAGTAAAGAATTTGCTTGCGATGCTGAAGACATAGAAGGTGTGGATTCGATCCTTGGCTTGGGAAGATCTCCTGGAGAAGAAAATGGCAACCCACTCCAGTATTCTTGTATGGAGAATCCCATGGACAAAGGAGTCCGCCGGGCTACAGGGCCATAGATCTCAACAAATGTTGAATTTTTCCTGTATGGTTACTTCAATGATACAATAAATGCTTCAAATTCTTCCCTTAAATCAGTCTAAACTTCATAGCTCTTTTGGCAGTTTAGAAGTAGTGTCAAATGAGGAAAATTAATGTTATTATTAATAGTAGAGTGATTACTCAATTGTGTTCCTGCATTAAGGTTTTGTTTTGTTGTATTTTCATATGCCTTGTATATGGGGGACAGGGTGGTAAGATAGCCAACTCTGAAAATCAGGTTATGGACAAAAGGTGGACTGCTCATTTCTTTTTCAAAATCAATTGACCATTTGTACTTAGGTTTTGGGAACTTAGGCTCCTGTAGCATTTTACATTTTTCATTAGCACAGCACTAAAGTAATATCTGATGATCTTACAGGATAATGAGAATTGTCTTCTCTTGTCAATCTAAGGGATTGTTTGTGAAATGTTGTCCTTGATCTCTCATTAATTCTCACACCTATAACCAGCTTTATTGTGAAGAGATGTTGTAGATGAAATATATTCAGCAAATAATGTTACTTTTTCACAGTCAAATGGGATACTTTCTTATATAACAGAATTATACTTAAAGGATTTGCCAAGGAGATACCATACTATGTCTTTTCTTCTTTTGAATGAAATACCTGATCAGCATATTATCAGTCATATATATTGATACATATGCAATTGCATATTTCACATATAGTGGAAAGCATATTTGCCTTTAAAAATGTATTTAATGTTTTCTGTTTCTGTCAAAATATCACTTTTTGTTTATTCTTCCTGTAACCAGCCTGCTTCTCATAGTAAAGTCAAGTCTTGCTACTTCTGCTTCATTTACTGACTTCAACTTGCTCATACCAGTAATGTTTACTACTACTAGGTTTCCCAAAAGTTGAAGTTAATATAACATAATGAATATTGTTGGAAGATTCTAGCTTTAATCATTATTGTCCATATACCTAAAGAATTTCTACATAGGGAAAACCCTTAGTGAAGTGATAAGAAACCAGATCTTGGCAAAATTAAGATCTTGGTAAATAACCTGTGAGGAGTTTCATGAGTCACTCCATTGGATATTGTAAGTTTCTTATTTTAAAATATGAGAATCAGGCTTTCTCTCTACCACACCAAAGGAACTCTGCTGTCAAGGGTTTATATGACTTTGTAGATGCCAAACTAAGAGGATCCTGTGGACTACTTCTTCCAATATCCAGTTGTCTGACAAAGCCGCTGTTGCTGTTTATGTCTTGTTCCCTTTACCTTTACTTTTTTACTTATCTACTAAGCATTTATATTTTTTAAGCTTTCCATTCTCAGCCTACCCTCTGTCGGTTATAATGGAAATTAAACCATGACTTCAGCTTCCATCTCTGTCCTCTTTATTACTCAGTTTAGTTAGATAGCCTCTACCCTTCTCCTGACCTCTAGTTCTTTCTACTCCTCTTTATTCACGTCTTTCCTTTTCTTTTTCTCCTTCACTTTTCCTCCTTCTTCTATCTGTGTTAAAATGTTTTATTTTGATTATTTCACACTCCTGTGATTCAAAATGTCCTTATTTAATACCTTACACATGGTATGAATAACCCTTTATGATTTTACCTTGGCTACTTCATTCCCAGGCTCTATTCTTTCCTATCTTTCTGCACACTTATGTTCATAAGTTCTACCAACTTTGTATTATCAGATATCCACTAAACACAATATTAGATTAAGGCTTCTGTTTTCTGTCCTTGTTTGTTCATTCATTCATTCATTCAAAGTATATTTTGTAAATACAAATTACATGTTGGGCTTTGTTAATATCCCTGAAGATACAAAAATGATAAAAATAACCAAAAAAAGTTTTAAAAAGTCTTTGTGTTCAGAAAGCATCCATTCTAGTTATGGAGACAGAACATAAATGAAAAGAATGACATTTTGTTAGAAGATACAAGATTAGAAAATATTAAAACAGGGAAGAGGGAGAAGGGTCGCTTAGGCAGTTAAAATTTAAGTAGCATGATCAGGGTGAAAGTGACTCAGAAAGAAATATGAGTAAATGAATATTAAGCCATGCAGCCATCAATATGATGGAAGTTCAAGGGTTCAAGGCTAGAGTAACAGCATATTTAGGAGCCCTAATGATATATCAAGTCTCATCTCTTCAAACAAGACCGTAAAATTACATGTGGCTTGATAGGTGGAAGTAAGTGGATGAACAGTAGCAATAGTATTCAGTTATGTTGGAATCAGATTAGGTAGGGCAGGTAAATTACTACTAAGATTCTGACTGACTCTGGATGAGATAGAGTGCCACTGGGAACTTTTAAGCAAAAAGTTACACACTCTAGATAGTTTAACAAATTCACTCTAATAATCCAAATGAGGAATGGATGAGCTGGAATTGAGGTGATACCATCAAAGACCAAAAGTACTGATTAATTTCTGGGTGTGTTTGATAACTTCCACCAAAGTTAACTATCCTTTCTCATCTTTCAAAACCCCTTAAATTTGAGTACCACAAAAAAGCATCTCAGAAATTTTCAATTTATTTTTAAATCTCCAATGTTTTTCACATATTCTTTATAGATATGGCTATTTCACATCCAAACTAAAATATGGAAAATAATATGACATGATATAATGGCTCATGTTCAATGTTTGGTAAGTATTAGTTTCCCAACTCTGACCATAATTTGGATACTCATCTTGATCATCCCATAGCTATAAATAACTATCAGATTTTGAATTATATTTAGTTTTAGAATTTGTGATTAATTATGAGCATAATATGTATTATATATTTGAAGTCAGTTCTCAAACTTTCTGATCTTAGGAATTCTTTATACTCTGAAATTATCAAGGAGTCCATACAGCTTTTATTTAGGTGGGTTATGTCAGTGATGGCTGGTAAAACAGATACCTGGGAAAATATACAAAAAAAAAAAAAAACAAACCTTTGATTTGTAGCATTGTAATTTGTATGGATTAAATCTTGATATCATCTCAGATTTCTAGCTGTCAATAGTTTAATAATTGCCTCTCAAATTTCCAGAATATTAAACAATTAGTTCTCATGTGCCATTCAGTATAATCTAACTTTAGTATGGTTAATATAGCTATTGATGTTTACACATTAAATATAAAAACTATTTTTTAAATATTAATTTTATAAAATATTTATCTATTGCACGTTTGTATAAAAGACATTTAAAACCTACATTTATGAAAAGCTATTTTTGAGAGAAGTGGCATTATTTCCCTTGTTTCTGCCTTAATAGAGGAGTTATATTTTATACCTTTTTTATTCAGTCTATGCAGAATCTTTTTTTGTTGATGTGTAAAGAAAATCCAGGCTTACTCAGAAATGGTATTAGAAATATAATTATTTGAATGATATTTTGAGATAATAGTGGATATTCTTCTTTGATGCTATACCAAACTTGGCAATTGCTAGCTTCTTAAAAGCTTGTTGCAGTGTAAATTTTGAAACATTATCAATGAACTGTTTTATTAAGTTACATTAAAATCCATTGATCTATCCTGCATTTGAAATGACTCATTTACTGTATGATTTTTGGCATTAATCACCAGTTATTTTTGAAATATACCATTTAGAGGTCTGATATTCAATATTAAAATTTTAATTTAACCTATTCTTCAGTTAATACCTTTTAACTTATATGTAATATCTATCCTATTTTTACAAAGCATCAAAGGAATGAATGTGAGCTATCAAAGTGTTCCTTCCTATGATGTACTTCTAAAGCACTTCTAAGGCTTGCAACCAGTTGAGTTTAGCTATTTAGATAATGAAAACTTGCAACAGTAGAAATAGACTGGTGCTTTGGGGCTTCCCAGGTGGCACACTTTAACACCATTTGGGAACTAGTCATATTGATAAATAAGATGGCAAACAGCAAAATAAGTGACCTCTAAATGATCTTTTTAGTTGCCTTCAGTCAAAATGGAAGATCAGGTAAGTGTTAAAATGGTGTACTTTTTCTACCTAGTACTGCGTGTCTATGCATGTGTGTGTTAGTCGTTCATTCGTGTCCAACACTGCAACCCCATGAACTGTAGCCCACCAGGCCCCAGTTTCCTCTTTTTATGGAATTCTCCAGGAAAGAATACTGGATTGGGTTGCCATGCTCTCCTCTAGGGGCTCTTTCTGATCCAGGGATTGAACCTGGTCTCCCGCATTGCAGACAGATTATTTAGAGAGACATAGAAATCTCATTGGACAGCAAAGATACAAAAACTGTTGTCTAAATGCTGTGTTTTAGTCTAAACAGAATCAGAATATTCTATTGTCCTTACACATTAGTTCTATATTCCTTATTTTCATAAATGGAAAGAAATTAACACATCTAGGTATAAGGTATAAGGTACCTTCTTAAATCTGGACATATGAAACTGGCAAGAAAGGGTAAAGGCTAGAAGAATAAATGATTGGAATACTCTTTTTATTTAAGTGTAGTTGATTTACAATGTTGTGTTAGTGTCTATTATATAGCAAAGTAATTCAGCATTATACATATATATAAGCATAAAAAACATATAAAATATATATTATTTTTCATATTCTTTTCCATTATTGTTTGTCACAAATTATTGAATATAGTTCTCTGTGTTACACAGTTGGACCTTGGTGTTTATCAATTTTATATATAATTATTTATATCTGCTAATCTCAAACTTCTAATTTATGCCTCTCTCCATTTCCCCTTTGGTAGCCATAAGTTTATTTTCTGTATGTGTGAATCTATTTCTGTTTTGTAAATAAGTGCATTGGTATCATACTTTAGATCCCACACATAAGTGACAAAGTATTATATGTCTTCCTCTGACTTACTTCACTTAGTATGATCACCTCTAGGTCTATCCATGTTGCTGAAAATGGCATTGTTTCATTCTTTTTTATGGCTTAGTAGTATTCCCTTATACACACATACATATGTATGTATATACACATATTCTTTATTCATTCATCTGTCAAAGGACAGACATTTAGGTCACTTTTCATATCTTAGTCGTGGTAAATTTTGTTGCTTTGAACATTGGGGGTATGTATGTCTTTTCGAATTAGTTTTCTCCAGATATATGCCCAGGAGTAGGATTGCTGGATCATATGCAACTCCAGTTTTTTCAAGAAACCTCCATAATGTTTTATATAGTGACTACACCAATTCACATTCCCTCCAGCACTAAGGAAGGGTTTCCTTTTCTCCACACCCTGTTCAGCTTTTATTATTTCTAGACTTTTTAATGATGATCAGCCTGACCTGTGTGAGGTGGTATCTCACTTTAGTTTTGATTTGCATTTCTCTAATAATTAGCAGTGTTGAGCATTTTTACTTATGTCTGTTAACTCAGAGTATGTCTTCTTTGGAGGAATGTTTAAATATACCTTATATTTTTCAATTGAGTTGCTTGTTTGTTACTGAGCTGTATATGAGCTGTCTGTGTATTTTGGATATTAAGCCCTTGTCAGTCACATCATTTGCAGATATTTTCTCTCAGTCCATAAGTTGTCTTTTCCTTTTTTTAATGTTTTCCTATCCTTTATGAAAGCTTGTAAGTTTGATTAGGTCTAGTTGTTTATTTTTTTGTTACATTGGGAGACTGACATAAAAGAACATTGTTACTATTTATGTCCAATGTCAAAATGTTTTGCTTGTGTTCTCCTCTAGGGGTTTTATGGTGTCATATCTTAAGCTATTTTGAGTAGGATCTGAATGAGTGTTCTAACCCCATTCATTTGCATGTGCCTGACTGTCCAGTCTCCAAACACCACTTGCTGAAGAGACTATGTTTTCTTGATTGTATATTCTTGCTTCCTTTGTCAGAAATTGACCAAAAGTCTGAAGGTTTATTTCTGGGCTCTCTGCTCTGTTCCATTAATTAATATGCTTGTTTTTGTGTCAATATCATGCTCTTTAGATTACTATAGTTTTGAAGTATTGTCTTAGGTCTAGAGGATTATGCCTCCACCTTTGTTATTTTCCTCAGGATTGCTTTGATAGTTGTATGTCTCTTATGGTTACATATAAATTTTATGATCTAAGATGATTTAAAGAAATGAAAAGCTATCCATGTCCTTGGATTGTAACAATTACTATTGTTAAAAGGCCATATTACCCAAAGTAACCTACAGATTTAACACAATCTCAATCAAACTACTGATGACATTTTTCCACAGAACTGAAACAAATGTTCCTAAAATTTATGTGGAATATTCTTGATATTAGAATTATACTTTCACTCTTTGGGACAGGATAATTGCTCTGATTGCTACAGAATCAATGGAACTTTCCTTTATGTGGAATAAGGGCCCTGATCTCTCCTTGCAACTGTGGATATGTCAAAAATAGACAAGTGTATGGAGAAATAGACCATCCTTCTAAATTATTATTTAAAAATAATGTTCATTAGCTTTCAATATATAGTGATAGTTCAGGGTACTAAGGGAGCATGTATTCACTATATTCCTAAGTAACATTTGAACAGAAAATAAAACCTTAAAGTTGGATCAGCAAAAATATTTTAAAAGATAATAAGCATGAGACCAATGGGAAAGAATCATTTTATTTAAAAGAATGCCCAGTGTACTGAAAAAAATACCTTAAGAAAAACTACTAGTAGTACTTAAAGAAAAGCCATAAGCTTGTTCACAGTGGGTATACATAGAGCTTAGAAATTTACTAGGAGCTCAGTAGGTATGAACTGAAAAAAATAGTTTAATTACTTGATCTTTGCTTTGTTTTACTAGTCTGATTTAATATATTTGAGCCAGTAAAATACTCATTTAATTTGTTTTAGCATATAAAACACTTTAGTATCTGTAGATAATCCCCTCTAATTATTTTTCTTTTAAAATTTTCCTTAGCTGTCTTTAA
Organism: Neotragus moschatus; assembly: GCA_006410615.1. Classification (NCBI taxonomy): domain Eukaryota; kingdom Metazoa; phylum Chordata; class Mammalia; order Artiodactyla; family Bovidae; genus Neotragus; species Neotragus moschatus. The sequence goes on from SJYA01000124.1 coordinate 876,513, forward strand.
CCATGTATTCTTCCAGATGATGTCAGAATAATTTCAGTAAAGTTCCACTTTTTTCATCAGTGTTAAGTGGAATAAATTTGCATTTGTATGGAGCTTTATAGGAAACTAATGTCTTTATAATATTATGTCATCTTCTTCAGGAACACAATATTCTATCCATTTCTTAATGTCTTCTTTTATGTGCTTGAGTGGCTAGTACACCTGTCAAAAGTGTGTGACAGAGGACACAAGATAATTCATTTCCTCAGGACTTGCCTTGCAAAAACCCAAGAGGGACATTTTTTAAAAATCTTTCTTTCATGATGTCTGGTATACTGTTTTCCCCTTCATTTAATTACTATGAATTATACCTCTTCCCTGGTGGCTCAGAGGTTAAAGCATCTGCCTCCAATACGGGAGACCTGGGTTCAATCCTTGGGTCGGGAAGTTCCCCTGGAGAAGGAAATGGCAACCCACTCCATTATTCTTCCCTGGAGAATCCCATGGATGGAGGAGTCTGGTGGGCTACAGTCCTTGTGGTCACGAAGAGTCAGGTACGACTGAGCGACTTCACTTCATACCTCTTTTACTACCTCATTTTTAAAATATTTGTCAATGGCATTTATGAAAACTAATAATTTTAGTAGGGGTTTCCTTGGTGGCTCAGTGGTAAAGAGCCTGCCTGCCAGTGCAGGAGACACAGGTTTGATCCCAGGATCAGGAAGATTCACTGAAGAAGCAAATGGCAACCCACTTCAGTATTCTTGCCTGAGAAATCCCTTGGACAGGGGAGCCTGATGGTCTACAGTCCATGGGGTCACAAGAGTTGGACATGACTTAGTGACTAAAAAACAACAGCAGCAGTTGTGCTAAGATGTTTTTTTAATTTTCATTTTTTAACTTAAAAACATGTCCCCTCCCTCTTGAAGCTCCTTCCCATGCCTCTCCCCATCCCACCCCTACAGGTTGATACAGCACTCCTACTTGAGTTCCCTGAGACATACAGAAAATTCCCATTGGCTATCCATTTCACACATGGTAATGTAAGTTTCCATGGTACTCTCTCCATACATCTCACCCTCTTGTCCTCTCTCCCAGTGTCCACAAGTCTGTTCTTTATGTCTTTTCCTCCATTAATGTTTTTCAAATAAATTCATCAGCACCATCTTTCTAGATTATATATATATATATATATACATACGCACACATTAATATACAGTATTTACCTTTCTCTTTCTGACTGACTTCATATATAATAGGCTCTATGTTCATCTACCTCATTAGAATGGACTCAAATGCATTCCTTTTTATGACTGAGTGATAGTCCATTGTGTATAGGTACCACACTATTTTATGCCTTCATCTGTTGATGGACATCTTGGTTGCTTACATGTTCCAGCTGTTGTAAAAGTGCCGCAGTGAACACTGGGGTATATCTGTCATTTTCAATTTTGATTTTCTCAGGGTATATGCCTAGGATTAGGTTTGCTGGGTCATAAGTGGTTTTATTTCTAGCTTTTTAAGGAATCTTCTATAGTGACTGTATCCCACAAACAGTGCAAGAGGGGTCCCTTTTCTCCACACCTTCTCCAGCATTTATTGTTTGTAGACTTTTTGTTGATGGCCATTCTGTGATTCATGGGGTCGCAAAGAGTCAGACACGACTGAGCAACTGAATGGATCTGAACTGATTCTGAACAGTGTGAGGTAATTCTTGTGTGAGTAATCTTGCCTGGAAAATTTCATGAACAGAAGAGCCTGGTAGGCTACAGTTCATGCTGCTACAAAGTAGTTGTAATCTCGCCTAGAAAGATTATGGAAACTATAATCTAAACTATAAGATTATGCACATTCTTATAGAAAACACAGATAGGTGTTGTGTGTCTTGAGTATTGATATTGCCTGGGTTAGCATTAAAATCTCTTCTTTGCCACTTACTATGTAACCTTTAGCAAATAAATTAGCTTTGGTGGTCATAGGAGAACCATAGGAGAAATGGTTTAAGTACCAACTTGACTATCTTTTAGTAAACCCAGGAGTGTGCCTGACAACAATTTAGCTCTCCATTTAGATTAGATGATATGTAACATAATTTGTTTTTGTTGTTTACTCTCTAAGTCATTTTGGATTCTTTGTGACCCCATTAACTGTAGCCTACCACACTCCTCTGTTCATGAAATTTTCCATTCAAGATTACTAGAGCAGGTTGTTGTTTCCTACTCCAGGGAATCTTCCCAACCAGGGATCTAACCTGAGTCTCTGTTATCTCCTGCATTGACAGTGCCACCTGGGAAGCCAAAGGAATATGTAAGACCACATTTTTGTTTTTGTTTTCTTCCCTACCATGTGGCTTGCTGGATCTCATTTCCTTAATAGTGTATGTGGATGAAATGCTGAGGTAAAGAATATTACCCTTTGTTACTGTTCATAATCCATGCTTGCACTCATTTTTATACCTCATTTGATCAAGGAATATTATTTTTTTACCATGATGCTGGATCAAATGTGCTAGCATTTTTATGAAAACTTTTGCATAATGTTTCATTTTTGCACTATACTTGTTAGATTTTACTAACAATTTGTTTCTTTCATATAATGTTTTTAAAGTATGTAGAGAAAATTAAAATCTGTGGAAATCTTAAAAAAGTAAGACACTCCTCAGGTTATATAAACAACTTATCTATAAAGTTATCTGCATTTAAAATATTTTTAAAGAAACATATTACAATGTGTTTCATAGTAACACACTTGTCTAGATTGTTTAAATCTACTTTATTTAATTTTAATATCTGAGGTCTAACATTGGTCTGGATTCCAGTATTGGGCATTTTTTTATCTTGACTTCACATAGTTTCTCTTTCCTTTCAAACACTAACTGTTTACCCTATGGTGATGGAGCTATTCACCATTATGAATGGCTCCTATCTTTTCATATTCATTGTTGATGATACCTCCTCTGTTGATATTAGATGAGGACACAGTATTTGTTTTAACCAATAAAATAGAACTGAAATCAGTGCCTGGATTCCAGGATTAAGCCAAGAAAGGAAACATGTGACTTTCATTTCTGTGTTCTCTGTGTCTACCCTGCTGTGTCTCACTGATGATATTTCAGACAGTTTGAAATTTTTCTTACACTCTGGGTCACTGAGTAAAGATGACATGGAAAAGAATCTCCTGCTGATATAAAATAGATATGCAGTCTGTGAGCAAGAAAAATTGTGAGTGATGTTTATGTAACCCTGGTAGGAAGTTGAAAGAGAAACAACACAACAACAACAACAACAACAAATGTCATTCTTTTCAGAATCCTAGTCCCTGACTTCCAAAATGTCATTGAAAATGCAAATCTACAGATTTTTGAATGTTCATTTGTGCATTTAATATAAATCTAGGAAAAATTAGGTTATTGGGAGATAGTACATTCTTTGATTTTCTAATAGGGATTATATCAAGATACTATGAAATTACATCAAAGGAAATATCCATAATAAGTATATTCAATGTTGGCATATTAGAATAACTTCTAAGAAATATTTAAAGTGAATTTGAATATCTAGTATGTGGTTAGCTTCCACAAAAGATGTAAGGAAAGATTACTGTTTTAAAATGGATTTGTGATATGAAATAATATCAAGAGGTTTTCCAAGGAATTATGATAATTTGTTAACTATATTTTATAGATAGATATTATGTCTAAATATCAACTATGTTAAATATAATAGATGAAGCTATAAAATGCATATACATAGCTGGATATTTAGCCATGCAAAAAGATTCTGCTGACTATAAATGCTAATAAAAAATATAAATATAAATTTGATAGATTTGTATAGTTATAAATTAACAGATTCTACATTTCTGAAATAGCAAAATTAAAAGCCAAACTAACTTAGCAGGTTTATTTATAATGTATTATACAGGATTAAAATCTATAAAATATCTAGTACATAAATGGCAAGCCCCTTCAGTATTCTTGCCTTGAGAACCCCATGAACAGTAATGAAAAGGCAAAATGACAGGATACCAAAAGAGGAACTCCCCAGGTCATTAAGTGCCCAATATGCTACTGGAGATCAGTGGAGAAATAACTCCAGAAAGAATGAAGGGATGGAGCCAAAGCAAAAACAANAACACATCATTGTTCAAACAGTGCATTTTGATCACTCTAGCCACCTTAATCCATATCCGTTGAAATATATCCATTAAGATGTTTCAATCAGGATCAATCCTGAACATGTGTAAAAGTTTGTCAGAAGATACAAAACAAAACCTCTCTTCTTTTTATTGGACCAGGGAAACGTAGGGATAACTGCTGGTTTTCACCTTGTTCACATGAGTGAGTTAGGTCGAAAGGTGTAGACAGGGTGACAATTGACGTTATGTGGATATTTGAAGAATGAGCTGTGTCTGAAAGTGGAAATAAAAGGGGAGGAATGGAAGCAAATAGTAAGGAACCAGTGTGGAATATGAAATCTATGAAAGTATGGGATCTATGAAATAAATGCCCCCCCTTTTTTTTCATTAATCAGAAAGAAGTAAATTCTCTAGCTACCTGCAAACAACAATCTCAGCTGATTCAAATACTATTTCAAACAGTAAACCTGCTTCTTGACTGAGCTTTTACTTTTTCTGTAGTTGCTTTTTGCCCTAATTGCCAGGCTCAGGCCTTCTCATCTTCTCAAAAGTAGAAAAGACCAGACTTCCATTAAAGGAAACAGTAAAATTTATTCATGTTGATACTGGAGGCAAGAAAATATAAATAAGCTTTCAGGGATTTATGAAGGATCAGAATCAATTTAATAGGTTTCTAGAATTCATGTTTGTTGCTTAGTTGCTAAGTTGTATCCAACTCTTTAGTGATCCCATGGACTTTAGCCCTCCAGGGTCCTCTCTCCATAGGATTTCCCCAGCAAGATTAGTGGAGTGGGTTGTGATTTCCTCCTCCAGGCTAGACATCATGAGTCAAGTAAATTGAAGGAATTGTTGTTTGAAGAGATAACCACATATATTTTTCCAGGTTGGTGTAAAGACATTGGGTCTCAAAATGAGTTCAAGCAAAAATAAATAAGTTTTCAATAGAAATCTCTATCAATAGGTACCATGTTTTCATCACTAGGATATCACTTTTTTCTTTCAATAGAATGTAATAATGACATGGTGACCTCATGTCTAGACTTAAGCTTTTAATGCTACTTCTGCTCAGGGTGTTCTGATATGTTTCAAAAGTAATCAGTCACATGCCAGAGGCGGCCTGGATGATTACCTCTGGGTTTTTTTGAAAATTTTTAATCATTTGATATGAATATAATTGCAATAAAATGCTCTCATCAATACACCAGGTAGGATTAGGGTATCTAACTTCTATTATATTTAATAATCTGTAAAACCTACTTAAGAGGATGGTCTTTTTTATTGTGATTGTCAAAGAGTTTAACCATCAAATATATATTCTCAGTCTTTAAATCCTTGTACTCTGAAAATTTACTGGGGACAGCTTCACATCCTCAAAAGTATCTATATCCTGAAAAATAAGATATTAAACCAGTTTCATCACTTAAAGAATAGTCAAGATTTTGCTAACATTTTTAAACCAATGCATTGTCCATAAACTATTTCCTATTAATTTGTGCTTGCATTTTTAACAATATAATTTAAAATAAATTTTAAAGCTTGTGTTATTATGTTATCAATACTCCAGAAACTCATTAAAGATGAATCAAATTTATATATTCAGTGCAAAGGAAGATCATCTATAATATAATGCAGTTACTCTGTATAACAAGGAAAATTAGATAATCAACTGGAATTATAAATAAATCTCCACTTATTTAATATACAAATTAGATTGTTGAATATAAGTTGCTATCAAATTGTGCAACATATGGTTTGGATTTGTTTTTTTGCTGGCTTAATGGGTTAGTGGAAAGGGGAAAAGAAAAAGAGGAAAAAAAAATAAGAATTGTTACCCTAGATTGAGGACTATTAAATTTAATCTTTAGTAAAGTGTTTCGGGTTATTTTATATTATTGAATTCAATACATACGACAGATTTTGATCTGGGCCACCAGCCACAATGAGTTATTAACTGGTGGTCTCATATTATAGTACAGGAGTGTGTATAAATTTATTCGTCCTTCTTAATGAATGAAATAGATGTTGGGAGTTCTCTGGAACTTCAAATTTATCTAACTGAGTCATTCGTCAGACTGTGATAATAAAACTGGTGCAATAAATTATTATTTAAGCAACCATAGGCTATGATTTGTATTGTTTCAGAGTTTTAGCTGTATATTATTCTGCTAAATCATAAATTTAAAATTGGCATCAGATTAGAATCTACTTGCAATTCATTAGACCTGAGATCAATCCTTGGGTAGGAAAGATACTTGGAGAAGGGGATGGTAACCCACTCCAGTACCCTTGGCTGGAAAATTGCCTGGTGGGGTACAGTTCATGGGCTCACAAAGAATGAGACACAAATGAATGACCAAGCACACTTTGATGACAGAGGACCTGAAATGCCATGAATTTTTAAACTTTCTTATATTTAAAATTCTCACTTTGCTACAATTATTGATAGGAAAAATCTGCTCTGAGTAGTCTTAATAGGTAATCATAAAAAAAATTTCAGTCTCAAAGTGGATCTTATTTTAATTTTTCAAATGTTTCCTACTAAATGTAAGCAGTATTCTATTATAGGGTATATCAGATCCTATGCTCTGCTGTGCTTGTTTTGTTTGCTCTGCTAGTCATGTCTGACTCTTTGCAACCCCATGGACAGTAGCCCACCAGGCTCCTCTGTCCATTGGACTCTCCAGGCAATACTAGAATGGCTTTTCATGCCTTCTAGCAGGGGTTCTTCCCAACTTAGGGATTAAACCCAGGTCTCCAGCATTGCAAGAGGAATCTTTACCATCTGAGCCACAAGGGAAATCCAGAATACTGGAGTGGGTAGCCTATCCTGGGGGATCTTCCTGACCCAGGTATCCAACTGGGGCCTCCTACTTTACAGGTGAATTCTTTGCCAGCTGAACTACTAGGGGAGCCCCTCAGGTCCTATAGTCACCTACTATTTATTAGTTGGAAATCTATGAGAGGGAGATATAGAAGCATGAGATAATCTGCAATAACTTTGATATTTGTTGTGTTGTCAAAGCCTCTAATAATATTGCTTAAACTATCTTCACTTATATGTGACTTAGGAGCCATAGTTTATGTCAGTCTGTTCAGTTCAGTTCAGTTGCTCGGTCGTGTTCTACTCTTTGCGACTCTATGAATTGCAGAATGCCAGGCCTCCCTATCCATCACCAACTCCCGGAGTTTACCCAAATTCATGTCCATCGAGTCTGCAATGCCATCCAGCCATCTCATCCTCTATCATCCCCTTCTCCTCCTGCCCCCAATCCCTCCCAGCATCAGGGTCTTTTCCAATGAGTCAACTCTTCGCATGAGGTGGCCAGAGTATTGCAGTTTCAGCTTCATCATCAGTCCTTCCAAAGAACACCCAGGACTGATCTCTTTCAGGATGGACTGATTGGATCTCCTTGCAATCCAAGGGACTCTCAAGTCTTATGCAACACATGAAGTGAAGTGAAGTCACTCAGTAGTATCTGACTCTTTGCGATCCCATGGACTGTAACCTACCAGGTTCCACCATCCAAGAGTTTTCCAGGCAAGAATACTGGACTGAGTTGCCATTTCCTTCTCCAGGAGATCTTCCGGACCCAGGGATTGAACCCGGGTCTCCCACATGGTAGGCATTGTAGTCAGACGCTTTACCATCTGAGCCACCAGGGAAGATCATAACATATGTTAAAATCATTTTGTCAGTTTTGTAGTAACATTTAAGTTTTATATTCTTATTTGCCTGTGTGCATACTGTGCACACTGCATTCTTATTTGCAGTTGTGTCTGATTCTTTGTGACCTGTGGCCTGTAGCTTGCCAGGCTCCTCTGTCTATGGGGACTCTCCAGACAAGAATACTGGAGTGGGTTGCAATGCCCTCCTCCAGGTGATCCTCCTGAACCAAGAATCAAACTTGCATCTCTTATGTCCCCTGTATTGTCCGGCAGGTACTTTATCACTAGAGCCACCTGATAAGTCCATCCTATTTATTAATAATCAATTACTCCAGAATCACATAGCATGATTTCATTGAAAATAGACATACAATTGAGAAAAATATGAAGTAAACCACCACACTCATCAAGAGTAAGATAGTTAATGCATACTTTTCAATTCCATCTTTTACAAATTTATAACTTTAAGTATCATTGGAATAGTGCATATCACACCTGTATTTATAGAATATTCAGTTATGTTTCTGAATTCTTAAGAGTTGATGAGAAGGGTATATGAAACTTTTTATTTTTGTGTTTTTAACTCATTAATGTTATGCTCAAAGTCCGAGTCATCAAAACTGAGAGAATAAGATGTGCAATAGCATAAAAGGAGTTTTATTTTCTAGCTCGAGCTAGGGCCCAGGTCTCCTCCAACACAGTGGAATCTGACAAGAGCCCCAAGCTCTGGGTCGCAGCTGCCTATATACAGGCAGTTCTTTGTCTCAGTAACAGGGTAGCTGGCGTTATATGATTGGCTAAGCAGTATGCGTGCATGAATTTTTAACCTCACATCTTACTCATAGTGGCTCAAGGTTATAATTTCCGGAAGCATGACTCAGGTTTTATCTTTAGGCCTAGTGTAACTCACTGAGCCTGTCATGGCCGGAGTCTGGTCCCAACAATTATTTATCAAATGCTTTATCATGTTCAAGATGTCTTCTTATATTTTCCTTTGATCTAAGCTTTCTCATTGACAGAGTGGGAGCTGCTCTCATGTATCAGTTCAGATAATTTGAGAACAGTCAAGTAAGTGTACAGACAGAAAAGTCAGAGTATATGAAACAACAGAAAAGAAATCAGGGTGAATTTCACATCCCAATGGATAGATACATAGTGCCCTACTAGGACCAAAGGGAAAAAATAATCAGTTAAACTTTCATGCAGCTTTGTAAATTCTGATAGAAAGTTATTACATTCTTCATAAAAATATTTGTCCAAAATTTAAGGAAAAACTTATCTGAACTCTTCATTTTAAGATAAACTGCAAATACATCTTTGGTATTTCCTGAAAATCAGCAAGTGATCACAACTGGCACTTGTATCAAGCACTAGCTATGGTTGATGTATGTGATAATTACAGCGCTTTGCTGGAAAATCTAATAAATCCTAGAATTGTTGTTTTCAAAAATTTATTTTTATGGAAATTAGAGCCTGAATATCTCATTTATTACAGCAAGAGAGCTATACAAGTTTTTCTGACAGACTCAATCAAAACTGTGTCAACTCATGAAAAGTAATTGTTTCTAAAAACTGGGATAAAATGCTTTATTTTCTAAAACTGAGTGGCTTAGTATTACAATGTAGCAAACATAATTTTCATAACAAAATGAATTTAATAAGATTCATATACTTGTTTTGACTTAGAACTCAAGAAAATAAATATAGTAACACTTTAAAATATATTTGACATATTTTCAAAACATGATTCACTTACAGTATAATTATTCTTGAAATAAGATATTTTATTCAGGTCAAATGCTTTATTTTTTTTCCCCCATATCTAAATTCTTTGTGATTAAAAAAAAATTAGTGTGTGGATTATTTAAAGCTGTATAAAAGATTATTCAAGGTAAACTATTTTAGAGGGTTTAACTGAGTTCCACATTTGGTCTCAACAAAGTTGAAATTGTGTAGCTAACTTTTATTAGTTTGAGTCAGTTTTTTTGTCAAAATAATAATGTTAGCTCAATTAAGGTCAAATTTTCAAGTTTAATAACAGAATATATGCAAATAATATAAGTACATGAAACATTTTTTACATATCCATTAGAGTTTGCATTTCTTAGCTATCCATCTTTCCTGAAATGTTTTTAATATATTTCTTAAATTTGTTTAAATTTTAATTAATACATGTATAAAATTGAAAGGAAGAAGCTTTTATTCTTCCTTAATTTTTTGAGGTATCATAGACAAATAATGTTATATTAGTTTTATGTTTATAACATAATGATTCTATATTTGAACATATTTCAGAATTTTTCTTCTTGTCTTAAACTCTAAACTATATGATAAACATTATATATACCTGAAATGTTGGCTTTTTTTCACTTAAGTAATATGCATTTGGGCTNAGGAGGGCATGGCCACCCACTCCAGTGTTTTTGCCTGGAGAATCTCAAGGATAGAGTAGCCTGGTGGACTACAGTCCAGAGGGTTGCAAAGAGTTGGACCTGACTGAAGCAGTTTAGCATGGCACAGAGCTTCCCTACTGGCCTAGTCAGGTGAAGAATCTACCTTCAATACAGAAGACTGCTTGCAAAGCTGGAGACATGGGTTCAATCCCTGGATCAGGAAGATCCTCTGGAGAAGGAAATGGCAACCCTCTCTAGTATTCTTGCCTGGGAAATCACATGGACAAAGGAGCCTGGCAGGCTACAGTACAAGGGGTCTCAAGAGTTAGACATGACTTAGCAACGAAACCACCATCACCATGTGGTCCATAAGAGCATGTTGTATAGGATATTCCCTACTTTTCTTCACTTTAGTAAAATGTATTTTCAGATGAAAAATAAATGATAGAAAGATCAATTCAGATTAAAAAGATTTTATTTGAAAAGGAAAGACCAGAAAATTAATTCACATATTTAATATTGATTTTTTTGCCAATAAGTTTTAGAATATATTTTTTCTTCATTAACAATGAAACTGTTTAACACATTCACATTTAAAACATGGTTATTAAGTTAATCCAGTTGATGACTTAATTACCTCTATTACCCATCTGTAATACTGAATTTCCACTGATTTTTTACATATATAAAAAAGGACAACTGTCAAAAATATAAATGAATAAGTATTCACTTTTCCAAGATATTGAAATTCATCAACTTTTTAATGAATTGTTCTAATTTTCTGTTAGGGTTTTTTTTCTGTATTTTATAATACAGCTCTGAGATAGATCTATTATGTTCTGCAGTACAGCTAAATTGGTTTAAAGCTCAACATTCAGAAAACTAAGATCATGGCACCTGGTCCCATCACTTCATGGCAAATAGATGGGGAAACAGTGGAAACAGTGTCAGATATTATTTGTGAGGACTCCAAATACACTGCAGATAGTGATTACAGCCATGAAATTAAAAGATGCTTACTCCTTGCAAGGAAAGTTATGACCAACCTAGAGAGCATATTAAAAAGGAGAGATATTACTTTGCCAACAAAAATCCATCTAGTCAAGGCTATGGTTTTTCCTGTGGTTATGTATGGATATGAAATTTGGACTGTGAAGAAAGCTGAGCACCAAAGGATTGATGCTTTTGAACTGTGGTGTTGGAGAAGACTCTTGAGAGTCCCTTGGACTGCAAGGAGATCCAACCAGCCCATTCTGAAGGAGATCAGCCCTGGGATTTCTTTGGAAGGACTGATGCTAAAGCTGAAACTTCAGTACTTTGGCCATCTCATGTGAAGAGTTGACTCATTGGAAAAGACTNAAGACTCTTGAGAGTCCCTTGGACTGCAAGGAGATCCAACCAGCCCATTCTGAAGGAGATCAGCCCTGGGATTTCTTTGGAAGGACTGATGCTAAAGCTGAAACTCCAGTACTTTGGCCATCTCATGTGAAGAGTTGACTCATTGGGAAAGACTGATGCTGGGAGCGATTGGGGGCAGGAGGATAAGGGAGCAGGAGGAGAAGGGGATAACAGAGGATGAGGTGACTGGATGGCATCACGACTCAATGGACATGAGTCTGGGTGAACTCCGGGAGGGAGGCCTGGCGTGCTGCAATTCATGGGGTCACAAAGCGTTGGACACGACTGAGCAACTGAACTGAACTGAACTGATAGCTAAATTGCCCAAAGTCCAATGATATCAAGATAAATTGAGAAATCAAACTTGTATATCAATAATTTTGTATGATTACATTATTGGCATATGATACAAAACTAATTTCCCAGATGGTTATGGGAAAAATTCTCATCATGGGTTTAAGGTTAAGCCTTANGTTGGACACGACTGAGCAACTGAACTGAACTGAACTGATAGCTAAATTGCCCAAAGTCCAATGATATCAAGATAAATTGAGAAATCAAACTTGTATATCAATAATTTTGTATGATTACATTATTGGCATATGATACAAAACTAATTTCCCAGATGGTTATGGGAAAAATTCTCATCATGGGTTTAAGGTTAAGCCTTAGGAACAATGTCAAAAATAAAATATATCCTGCTCAGGATCAGTAATGAAAATGATTTGGAGATCATCTAAGAACAAAGAAAAAAGAGAACATACAATCTACATAATATGCCAGAATATTGGATGGAGAAATATAAGTGTCTTAATTCAGACTGCTGTAACAAAATATAGACTGGGTGATTTAAATAAAAAACATTCTCTCAGTTCTAGAGGTTGGGAAATCAAAGATTAAGGTGACGTCAGATTCAGTTTATGGTGAAAGCCTTGGTTTGCAGAAAGATGACTTACAGCTGTACCCTTTCATGGTGGAGTACAAGTGGTTAGAACAAGAGAAAGACATAGATATCTCTTGTCTCTTTTTCATTTTATAAGGACATTAATCCCATCAAGATTTCACCTTCATGCCAATCTAAACCTGAATAGCTGCCAAGATGAATAGGAATTTTTATAAGCATTGACGGATAATGTTCACTTTTATAATTTTCTTTTTACACTATATCTCCCCTCTGCTCACACAACCATAGAGTAAATTCTGGTTTGTACACATAATTTGTAAGTTGTTCACTAGCACTATCACCCAGTCTAAATAAAAAATTAAAAATAAAAGACAACATTTGAACTGATATGGAACAGATAGAGTAGCAGGATGAGATAAACTCGAAGCCAAAGTAACATCTCATTGAGACCATGGGTTAAACTCCTGGGTGTTCAGGTAAAAAATAATAATGAGTTTTCTTGAAAAATCTGGAAATTGTGCATTGACTTGAAAATTCCAAAAATAGTGGAGATTCCTAAAGTTCATTGGACTTAAATGTGAAAGAAGTGTATGTGTATGTGTGCACACTCAGTCCTGTCAGACTGTTTGCGACCATGTGGACTGTAGCCCACCAGGCTCCTTTATCCATGGAATCTTTCCAGACAAGAATAATGAAGTATCTTGTCATTTCCTACTCCAGGGAATCTTCTTGACCCAGGGATTGAATCTGCCTCTCTTTTATCTCCTGCATTGGTAGATGGGTTCTTTACCACTGGTGCCATCTGGGAACCCCTAAAAAGACTTAAATTTACCTAATATCTGTCTCAAAGCATTGGAAAAGACCCTAATGCTGAAGAGATTGGAGTCAGGAGGAGAAAGTGACAACAGAGGATGAGACAGTTGGAAGGCATCACCAACTTAATGGACATGAATTTAAGCAAGCCCCATGTGCTGGGGATTGACAGGGAAGCCTGGAGTGTTCCAGTCCAGGGAGTTGCAGAGTTGGACACTACTGAGCAACTAAACTGAACTGAATATTTGTCTCAAAGTATAAAGGTTGCATTTGTCTCACAATATTTAGTTTATATTGACATCTTAATGTTGCATTTTATAAGTAAACTATCTTACAGTAAGTTATGAATTAGCTTATATTTACTTGCTTTTAAAAATCATTCTTAAAACTTTAAAGATATGAACATTTTATTACTTACTGTGGGCAATAGTATGCTTTGGGAACTCTCTCTCTCTTTTTTTTTTTTTTAGTAATTGTCCTAACATAGCGAAAGGTTAATCTGTAGCCTAAATCTTATTTACTTAAATCTTTAGGATATTTTAGATGGAATATTTTAAATATTGCCTCAGTATTTTGAGGCAAACTATGTGGCAGAGATAAGAAATATTTGTGAACATTTGGATGCAAAAGACTAATTAAAATTTGCAGGCAAGTAAGGAGATGGAGAAGGAAATGGCAACCCACTCCAATGTTCTTGCCTGGAGAATCCCAGGCATGGGGAGCCTGGTAGGCTGCCATGTATAGGGTTGCACAGAGTCAGACACGACTGAAGCAAATTAGCAGCAGCAGGGAGATGGTACTTATATAAATCTGAATAGCTATTTTGCTATATCCTCAAAGACTCATATAGTCTTCATGAAGTCATTATAGTCTCAGTTTTGATCCCAGACTTGTAGTTTCATAAATTCTTTCTTGTTAAAGTCTCTGAGAGTCTTGGAGAATACTGATTCATATTAACAAAACCTACAAACTACTTAAAATATACAGACCATAAAATATATTGCATACTGTGGCTAAATTATAAATATAGGACCTAAGACATTTGTTTTTTGACTATGTTCATGTATGATGTTTTCTGAGCGGATTTCTTTACAGAAAAGAAAGTTATCAGAAGAAATTCCTTGATGAGGAAGAACTTAGAGAAAAAAAAATTGTATTACTTGATTTAATTTGTATGGCATTGATCTCTAACAATAGGATATAGCCATCTCAAGAACAGAAGTGAAAGTAATTTTTGAATTTTTCTGATAGATTATCTATTTCTCAGAATTGATTGGGAAAAGTTTTTTTTTTTTTTCCCCCCGCTAAAATTACTCTTCTGCTTTATTTCTTGGAAACAGAATGGAGTTTGGAATATGTTTGTAGAAAAGGGAAAAAACAAGGGAACAGGTTTTTGTACCAGCTCTCAGTTTGTATCCATGAGTGGAGAGAGCTGCACCAGATGGATCCATTTCAATAAAGCATATATTTAACAGAGCACTCTACTGTCAACACAAGAGTAGATCAGCAGTGAAAATGTATGGAAGAGCTCTGTTGTGCTTGTGCTTAGTTGCTCAGTCATGTCAGACTCTTTGCCATCCTTTGGACAGTAGCCTGTCAGGATCCTTTGTCCACGGAATTTTTCAGGCAAGAATACAGGGGTAGTTAGCCATTTCCTCCTCCAGGGGATCTTCTTGACCCAGAGATTGAACCCATGTCTCCTGTACCTCCTGCATTGCAGGTGGATTCTTCACCAACTGAGCCATCACTCACGGTAGCATGGAATATATGCATATGTTTTCCAAAACTCCAGGGAATGAAAGATAGTACACTGAGATCAACAACATGGAGGAGAGTCTCTATGGCAGAAGAAGTACCAGACTGCAGAGGCTTTGTGTAGGACTAGCCACCCCGTAGACTTATGGAGAATACGACTGAAAGGCAAAGATGTCTTTGGTTTTCACACTTATTTTAGTAGCAGATGCCAACAAACAATACAGGAACCTGAAAAAGACATTAATGTGGAAAGCAAAGAGGAACAGGAAAAGAGCTGATCCTTTTTGTGTGGACCCAGTTGTTCCTCCTCTTTCCAATACAATTTCATGGTTACCCTGAGTAAGCCAAATGTCCTTTTGGGGAGCAAAAGAGTATCTCAGAAAAAATGAATTTTTACCTAGGAGACTACTTAAAATAGATTATTTGAATTAGAAAAGATTGACACACTACTGTATTTTTGTAAGACATAATCTAATTTTAGAGATGTTAATTTGTAAAAAGCAAAAGAAGTACTTTAATATTGAGGAAAAGACTATTAATAAATATACTTAAAATTACCTGTCATCCTCTACGCTACTGGACTAAATTAAATTTAAATGGGCCCTCTTACCACTTTGAATATTGATCTGTAGGAATAATTTGGCTTAAAGCTCACCATTCATAAAAACCAGAAGTTTTTTCTAAACAATTAACCTGAATTAAGAGGTATTTTTAACGTTTTATAGTTTTTCTCCTTTTCTATATTTATTTTCTGAAATGCCCTATTTCTCTTACCTCATGTGTATCTGACGTCAGTCCTAAAGGAAATCTGTCCTGAATATTTATTGGACAGACTTATGCTGAAGCTGAAACTCCAGTACTTTGGCCACTTGATGTGAAGAACTGACTCGTTGGAAAAGATCCTGATGATGGGAAAAATACAAGGCAGGAGGAGAAGGGAAGGACAGAGGATGAGATAGCTGGATGGCATCACTGACTTGATGGACATGAGTTTGAGCAAGTTCCAGGAGTTGGTGATGGACAGAGAAGTCTGGTGTGCTTCAGTCCATGGGGTCGCAAAGAGTCAGAGACAACTGAGCAACTGAACTGAACTGATCTCAAGTCACAGACTACAGAGAAGTTCTCTTATCCGATTTGCTTTAACTACATCAGAGAGTAGCTCTGTCGACACTACTGAGGATTGGGATATATCCATTAAGTGTGCTTTCCTGTTTATTTAACTTATATGCAGAGTACATCATGAGAAACGCTGGGCTGGATGAATCGCAAACTGGAACCAAGATTAATAACAGCTTATCTCAGCCCAAGACTTAACTCTTTCATATATTAATGAAAATATCTTACATAGTTTCAAATACACTGATCTTTTCAGGATATAAGTACTGAAGAAAGATTAAGGAAGATTATGACTCTGTTTATTGTAGTTCTTTTGAAATTTTAGAGCTTTTATTTTTTAAGTGAAGTTGGTGATACAACATATTTGTATCCAATTCCATCTATTGTTACTGTACACTCATGCCTCTGTATTTATGTATGAAAATAGACATTTTATTATAAAGGAGCTTCCTTTTAGGCATGCTATTTATTTATAAAATTTCCATTTAGTCATAAGATTACTCAGTTGTTTCCCCAATAATGTTACATTAGAAATCAGCCCACAAACAGTGGTATACAATTGTCTGCATTAATGTCACTTTCTTGTCAACTGATTGGATAGTCAGGTTTTGAATGACTTAGCAGATTTGTCTGCAATCTGAAAGTTAAGTTCAGATCTGCCCCAAAAATCTCCCATTCTCCTTTTATCAGGAAAAATCTGAGATATGTTTTTTTGTTTGTCTNAAAGCAAAAATAAACAAATGAGACCTAATTAAACTTAAAAGCTTTTTCTTAGCAAGGGAAAAAATTGGTAAAAATGAAAAGACAGCCTACTGAATGGCAGAAAATATCTGCAAATGATACAGCTAACAAGAAATTTATCTCCAAAATATGCAAAGAGCTAATACAGCTTTCTCTCGCACTCTCTCTATATATATATATATGTGTGTGTGTGTATATATATATATATATATATATAGACTAAATGAGTGAGCACCATTCAAGTCTGTGTTCATATGATATTTGTTAATATCAGTTTTCCAAAGCAATTTTTATGACCAAACCAAAAAAATCAAAAAATTTCAAAAATAAGAATTTAAGTTTCACAAATGTTGATATCACATTTATACATGATAGTCAAAAACTGGAAACTATCCAGACATCTTTCAATGGCGAATGGATTAGCAAATAGTGTCATATCCATGCAATGGAGTACTACTCAGCAATTAAAAGGAACAAACTGTTTACACATTCACTACTTTAGATGAATTTCAAAGGCATATGAGTTATAGAAGTGTCTCTCTCAAAAAAAATGCACTATTTGATTCCATATATATTTTGAAATTTTAAAGACTAAGTTCTAACAACAAACAACAGATCAGTAGTTACCAATCATAAGTATGATGCTGGTTGTGACTATTAAAAGAGAATATGCAGAAATTTCAGGGAGGTAATGAAACTTCTCTGTTTCATTTGTTGCAGTAGATACACAAATCTATATATGTTAAATTTCATAGAAATGATGGGAAGCAGTTACTAAGATGGTCCCAATGATCTCATTTTCTAGGTAGCCACTTCCTTGTGTAATCCCTTTTCCTTGAATGAGGAATGAGCTCATAAGTTGCTTCTAATTAATAGCATGTGGCAAATATGTGAACTGTCACTTGCATGTTTAGGTTATATAAGATTGCCACTGAGTCTGTTCTAATAGCATGTTCTTTCCTTTGGTGTCTTTTGAAGTAAGTTGATGTGTTGGTGAGGCCCATGTAGCAACAAAAATGAAGGTAGTCTCTGGGGAAATAAGCAACTAGGAACTAATACCTTTGGTGCAATACATCTGCAGGAAGTGAAAAATTCTACCAATAACCACATTAACTTGAGAGTGGATCTTTCCCTACTTGAATCTTCAAATAAGTCCCCTTCACTAGCCAACACTTTGACTGCAGACTTGTAAGACCTTGAAAAGAGATACAAATAAACTAGATTTTTAAACCTTAGAAAAGGAAATAATAAATGTGTGTAATTTTTAAGTCAACAACTTTGTGGTAATTTGTTACACAGTAATAGTTCACCAAAAGGAAAAAAATCAATTATATTGTGTGATAACTTAAGCAAATAAAAATATTATGATATAATTTTTGGTAGATCACACAGTACATTTTTTATTGTGCTAAAATATGTATGATATAAAATTTGCCACTTAACCATTTTAAGTATACAATTCAATGACATAATTTCAGTCACACTTTTGTTCAATGACCACTACAGTCTATTTCTGCAAGTCTTTCAACACCCCAAGCAAGATCTCTGAAACTATTAAATAAGAATTCCTTTTTTCCCCCTCCTCTGGCAATCTCTAATATACTTTCTATTTCCATTAATTTGTCTATTCTAGATATTTTGTATAAGTGAGATCATACAATATTTGTCCTTTGGACTTGCCTTATTTCACTTAGCATGTTTTTAAGGTTCATCCATGTTGTGCATATATTGGAACTTCATTCCTTTTATGGCTAAATAATATTACATTGAATATAAATATCCCATTTTGTTTTTCCATTCACTTGTTAATGGACATCTTTTGGTTACTTTGAATAATGCTACAGTAAACGTTCACTTGATCTTCCCAGATGGTGCTAATGGTAAAGAACCTGCCTGCCATTGCAAGAGACATAAGAGACTTGGGTTTAGTCCATGGGTAGGGAAGATCTGCTGGAGGAGGGCATGGCAACTCAAGCTAATATTCTTGCCTGGAAAATCCCATGGACAGTGGAGTATGGTGGGCCACAGTCCACAGGGTCATAAAGAGGCAGACACAACTGAAGCAACATAGTATGCATGCAGAGAAATATTCACTTACAAGTATCTGGTTGAGTCCTGCTGGAATAATTTTGGTTATATATGTAGGACTGCAACTACTGAGGCAAATGGCAATTTTGGGGTTAGCTTTTTAAGGAAAAGAAAACTGCTCTCTAAAGTCATCGTAACATTTTTTCATTTCCACTAGCAATGCAAAAGGGTTCCAGTTTCTCCACATTTTGCCAACACATGTTATTTACACTTAAAATTCTATAGCTATCCTAATGAATGGGCAATGTTATCTCACTGCAGTTTTGATTTGCATTTCCCTAACACACAATAAACTATGGAAAATTCTGAAAGAGATGGGCATACCAAACCAACTGACCTGCCTCTTGAGAAATCTGTATGTAGGTCAGGAAGCAACAATTAGAACTGGACATGGAACAACAGACTGGTTCCAAATAGGAAAAGGAGTACGTCAAGGCTGTATATTGTCACCCTGCTTATTTAACTCACATGCAGAGTACATCGTGAGAAATGCTGGGCTGTAGGAAGCACAAGCTGGAACCAAGATTGCTGGGAAATATCAATAACTTCAGATATGCAGATTGCACCATCTTTATGGCAGAAAAAGAAGAGGAACTAAAGAGCCTCTTGATGAAAGT
>SJYA01000124.1:896987-908420 GCA_006410615.1 Neotragus moschatus
TGAGAGTCCCTCGCACTGCATTGAAATCCAACCAGCCCATCCTAAAGGAGATCAGTCCTGGGTGTTCATTGGAAGGACTGATGCTGAAGCTGAAACTCCAGTGCTTTGGCCACCTGATGTGAAGAGCTGACTCATTTGAAAAGACCCTGATGCTGGGAAAGATCAAAGGTGGTGGGAGAAGGTGACAACAGAGGATGAGATGGTTGGATGGCATTATTGACTCAATGGACATAAGTCTGAGTAAACTCAGGGAGTTGGTGATGGACAGGGAGGCCCAGTGTCCTGCAGTCCATGGGGTCACAAAGAGTCAGACACTACTGAGTGAATGAACAGAACTGAAAAACTAGTGATGTTGATTCTATTCATGTGCTTATTGGCCACTTGTAGATCTCGCCAATATTTAGTATGTTTCTCATATATCTAGTCTAACATCTAAGAATTCATTGCAAAATTAAAAGTCATGAAGTTTAACCCGTATGTTTTTCTCTATAAGTAAAATGGATTTAGCCGTTAAAGTCATGTCATTGATTAATTTAGTGATTTTTGTTCATTCATCCATTCATTTTTACCTTGATTCATTTCAAGTTAATTTTTTTTTAAAGTAGTATGAAGTAGGAGTGCAAATTCATTCATCTGCATGGGACTGTCCAGTTGCTTCAGCACCATCTGTTGAAGATACTATTGTTCCCCTATTCATGGATTAGGCATGTCAAAAACAATTAGCCATGGAGATGTGAGTTTACTTCTAGACTCTCAATTCTCTTCAGTCAATCTGTAAGTCTATCAAAGGTCAGTAGCAAACTGTTTTAATTACTATAGATTTTGTAACTTGTAATCAGGGAGTGTGAGTCTCCAAAATTTTCCTTTTTTTCAGGATGATTTCACTTATTTGGAGTCCTCTGAAATTCTGTATAAATTTGAGGATATAGTTTTGAAAAAAAATACGTTTGAATTTTGAAAGAAATGAGCTGATTCTGTAAGTCACTTTGGATGGCATTGGCGTTGCAAAGATCTTGTCTTCCAATGTCTTTCCATTTATTTAGATCTTCAGCAACATGTCTAGTTTTGTTTTCTGCAATGTTTCAGTGTACTAGTCTTTTATTTCTTTGGTTAAATTTATTCCTTGGTAATCTTTTTCTTTTGGGGCTTCCCAGGTAGCTCAGTGGTAAACAATCTGCTTGCAGTGCAGAAGATGTGAGATTGATCTTTGAGTCAGAAAGATCCCCTGCAGAAGGAAATGGCAACCCACTCCAGTATTCTTGCCTGGGAAATCTCATGGACAGAGGAGTCTGGTGGGCTAAAGTCCATGGGGTTGCAAAACACTCAGACGTGACTTAGCACTAAACAACAATAACTTTTTTCTCTTAGAAGTTATTATAAGTGAAATTGCTTAACGTACATTTTGAATTATTCATTGATGATGACTATAAACACATCTGAATAATGTTTGTTGATCTTCTGTCCTGAAAATTATTGAATTCATGCTAGCTTTTAAATTTGAACGTGTATTTACCTTTGCGTGCTAAGTTACTTCACTTAGGCTTACCAGAGATCTTTATTTCTTTATAAAACTTCAAGTTACCTGTCTTGTGTCATTTTATTTCAACTGAAAAAATTCCTTTCAGAGTTCTTGTCTAAGTGGAATGAACTACCTCAGATTTTTTCTGGAAATATCAAAATTTATGCATGACAGTTTTGCATGATATAAATTATTGGTTAACTTTTTTTCTTTCTATACTTTAAATGTATTATCCTATAGCCTCTGGTCTCCATGGTTTCTGATAAGAAATTAACTGTTGATTTTTTTTGTATATTGTGAGTCATTTCTCTTTAGCGTCTTTCAAGATTCTCTCTTTCTTATGGTTTTTAACCAATTGATTATAATTTGTTTAGGTATAGATTTCTGAATTTATACTAGTTGGACTTTACCGATCCCATATTTGTAAATTTATGCATTTCATCACATGTGGGACATATTTGGCAAATGTTTTTCAAATATTTTCCTTTTTTTTTTTTTTTCTCTTTCTCTTCTGGGGCTTCCCATAATTGATATGTTGGTCTGATTATTGATGACTCACAGATGACTTTGATCCTATTTACATTTTCTTATTTTTCTTCCTGCTCCTTAGACTCAAAAAATTTTATTTTCCTATCTTCAAGTTTAGTGATTATTCTTCTGCCTGTTCAAATCTGAGGTGAGCCTATCCTCTTTTTTTTTTTTTTTTTTTTTTCAGTCCTTGTACTATTCAGTTCCAGAATTACCATTTGTTTTCTTTTTATAATTTCTATCCCTTTTATTGAAATTTCCATTTTGTTCATATATCATTTTCCTGATTTTATTAGATCTTTGTCTTAGCTTTCCTTTAGTCCTTTAAACATAATTAAGATTACTGTTTTAAAGGTATTTTAGTAAATCTGATGTTTGCTTCCTCATGGGTTATTATTATCAATGTATTTCATTTCTATGAATAAGCCATACTTTTCTGATTCTTTCTATTCCTTTATGATTTTTTAATTGTTGAAAAATGTACATTGAAATTTTATAATGTGGTAATATGGGAAATCAAGTTCTCCCTTCTCAAGATTTAAGTGTTTTTAAACATTAAAATGCTTTAGTAATCCATTTGTGTAGTACTTTTCAAGAACTATTTTTGCAATGACAGTATTCCTTATCATGTATAGTCACTGAAGCCATTAAAGTCTGTAGCTTAGCTCATGGTTTAGCTACTATGTTCACAGATATTTTCTTAACAGGGAAGAGCTAAAAAGAAACAAAACAAAACATTAAAACAGCAATAAAAATACCAAATTAAAAAAAATGAAACTGAAGCAATAAAAATCAAATATCTCCTAGTCTTTGCAGATTAGCTCTGTTCTCATACATTCCTTTACCATTAAGTAGGTTTGAACTGAGCCTAATGATCTGCCCAGAGTAAAAGCTTATGTTATTCTTAATTGTTTTCTAAGCATGTATATTTCCCTGTGTGTGCATGTGGCTTTCTAAATACTCAGGTGTTTTTGAATATTCTGATTTCTCTAAGACCATCCCCCAGCTTTTCCTCCCAGGCCTTAGTTTGTGTAGTGTACATCTTAATCATAAACATCTGTGGGTTGTAAATTTGCCTACTACCATTTGTTACACAAGGCCTGCCATTTATGGCCTGAGTTCTAATTCATTTCAGTTCAGTTCAGTTCAGTTGCTCAGTCATGTCCGACTTTTTGCGACCCCATGAATTGCAGCATGCCAGGCCTCCCCATCTATCACCAACTTCCGGAGTTCACTCAGACTCACGCCCATCGAGTCAGTGATGCCATCACGCCATCTCATCCTCTATCGTCCCCTTCTCCTCCTGTCCCAATCCCTCCTAGCATCAGAGTCTTTGCCAATGAGTCAACTCTTCTCATGAGGTGGCCAAAGTACTGGAGTTTCAGCTTTAGCATCATTCCTTCCAAAGAAATCCCAGGGCCGATCTCCTTCAGAATGGACTGGTTGGATCTCCTTGCAGTCCAAGACCAAATCAAGTTGAGTGCCTCTATTTGTCCTTCAGGTAGCTCTTAGTCTGGATAGTACAAACATTTACAATAATTAGTAAATAAGATTTGTTATGCTCCCTCCAAAATCAGGGATCTGGGTTCTACACTAGGAACAATCTGTAGCCATTTCAAGACTGATATCACAGTGGGACTTGGGTGTAACAACTGCAAGTAAAACTCTCCACAAGTTTCTCTTTCTTGATTCAGTATTTGCTAGGTTGAGTAAATCTCTGTCTTCCAGAGTTCTGACAAGGTTCTGATGAATTGCCATTTGCCATATAAATGTGTGTGTGTGTTTGTGTGTGTGTGTGTATTTCTGTGGGACACGAGTATTTAGAGATGATTAATCTTTACTTTTTTGATGTTCCTATCCCACACATTTTCTGTTGTTTTTAGGGCAAAATGGAAGCATCATATGCAATGATTCCTTTACTAGGAGTATTTTTTGGACAGTTGTGTAAAGAAAAGATCAGGCTATTACCTGTGCCCTTTAATACCTTCTTACTTTTCTTCATAGAGACATCCCAATTCTCTACACTTCCTTCCATTTCACATAAAACAGTAACTTTTTTCCAAATAGTACATAAAAATATACTTTCAATATTATTACATCTGTGTAAATGGTTACTATAGCATTTGTCATTAGGTTTTACTCAGAAACAGCTGACATGTACATGCTTAATTTTTATGGTAAGTGCCATTAATGGTGTTCTGATAAAGAGAGAAGATAACTGAATATGTTATTTAAAACTTTTTTGAGAAGTCTGAATATGTTAAGATCAGCTTTATTTTTTTTAAGGAAATTTCATTGTTCATGGCATAATGACATATATTTATTTAATTCATCTATTTATAAACATCTATGATATTGAAAATATGTTTTATTTCTTATCTTATTTTTGAACCAAACAAAAAGAAAGGAAATATGGTGAGTTCTTTGACTGAAAAGCACTCAGTTCTTCATGGCATCAGTCTAAAAGTATCAAAGGGGCAGGTGTCGGAGGATGATTTCAATAGGAAAAATAAAAATAGAACCTAAGCCTCTGTGACAGATGTCAAGCATGCTGACAACTGTTAAAAGAAAAATCATTTTCCTGATCCTGTGCAAGGAGACAGTTTGTAAGATTAAAGATGTATCTTTTTATCTATGTTTTCAGCAGATCATTTGTACTGAATAGGGCATGAAAGGTACTTCAGATGGAAAAAAGGACTCCAGGAATTTTCATCATCTCAGTCACACAAAGGCTATAATGAAAAGTGAGAGTGTAAAGAAATATAAAAATAAGAACAAAATCTAAACTGAGCAGAATTTACTGTGTGATTTTAAGCCCAAATATTAGTATGAAAAGTTATTTCTGCTTTAAAAATCCTTTAAAAGCTCCCACAATAGAGAAATAAATCGTCAAATAGTGAATAACATATAATAAATGCTTAATAAATAGTTGAGCAATGGTTCATGTTTTATTATGATTTTATTTTTTAATTTAACAATGCATCTCAATAATGTTTTCATATTAGAATACATAGAGCTACACAAATTGGCATAGTATTCCAAGGTATGGGTTAACTGGACCTTATTTATCTGTAGTCTTACTTATGGGCATTAATTATTTATGTTAATTTTTGCTGTTTCAAATACTGCTGCCCTGGACATTCTTATTATGTTTTCTTGTACTTGTTGAGTATTTTCATAATGTAAAATCCGCCAAGTAGAAATACTCAGCTACTTGGAAATACACATTTTAAATTTTAATTTAAATTTACCTTACCTTATGTACATTGTGCAATGCATTTATTGTTTATTATTATTTCAGTTACTAACAAGGACATTTATCCACTCTCCTATAACATGTCTATTAAAAAACAGAATTTTTTTCAGACAAGAAGTTAGAACATCAATAAAGGCTGTTCATTCTCAATTTTTTCCATCTCATATTTTCACCTGTGTACATTCTCAGGCTCAGAAAGAAGAATATAATTATTCCTTGAGTATCTCTTGTAGCTTTTCCTCCAATATTAGTGTTTTTCTTCTTCTCTATTCACATGCATTATTTTGTTTAGGCTCATTTTGACGTTTCTAGCTTATCTGAAGCTATCTTGTCCCATAAATAACATGGTTTCCTATCCTCAGTTTTCTCTCTTCCAAGTATGTAAAACTTGACTTCCTAAATGTCAAACATACTACTTTGTATATGATCATCATATTTTGATTATGTTTAATATAGTTTAATAAATGTCTATTAAGCCAAAGATATCTCTAAAACTGAGAACATTTAGCAGGATTAGTTTTCTTTAGTTTTGCTAATGAATATAGTGATATTTAAAGATAATAAGACCAAGATGATTTGATATTTTGTCTAATTTGTATTGAAAACATTTGAATACTAAATAATAATTTTATAGCTAATTTGTAGAAAAATATATTATTCAATTTCATACCATTAAAGTCAGTAAGTATTTTTAATCTCCAACTTCTTTTTTGCAACTTAAATCCATTACTTCCTGTCTAAATGTCAGTGAAAACTTGGGAAATCCACCTATGGTATACATGTACTGTATTTTAAAATGACAAATACTCCCAACATTGTGATTCTCCATTCACTTCCTATATGTTTTCCAGAAGGAGACTGTTCCCTATGCTGATCTTAAACCTTTCAGAATAATACATTTACCATGTGCGCGCCTGTGTGTCAAATCACTTCAGTTGTATCCAACTCTTTGCAAACCTATGGACTATAGGTTTGCAAAGCCCTCCAGTATTCTCTGTCCATAGCATTTGCCAGGCAAGAATACTGGAATGGGTTGCCATACCCTCCTCCAGGGGATCTTCCCAACCCAAAAATTGAATCTGTGTCTCCAGCATCTCCTGCATTGCAGGCATATTCTTTATGGCTGAGCTGCCAGAGAAGCCCACACATATCATGTGGAAANAGTATACATGTACTGTATTTTAAAATGACAAATACTCCCAACATTGTGATTCTCCATTCACTTCCTATATTTTTTCCAGAAGGAGACTGTTCCCTATGCTGATGTTAAACCTTTCAGAATCATACATTTACCATGTGTGCACCTGTGTGTCAAATCACTTCAGTCGTATCCAACTCTTTGCAAACCTATGGACTATAGCCCTCCAGTATTCTCTGTCCATGGCATTTGCCAGGCAAGAATACTGGAATGGGTTGCCATATCCTCCTCCAGGGGGTCTTCCCAACCCAAAAATTGAATCTGTGTCTCCTGCATCTCCTGCATTGCAGGCATATTCTTTATGGCTGA
The DNA here is from genome assembly GCA_006410615.1 of Neotragus moschatus. NCBI lineage: Eukaryota > Metazoa > Chordata > Mammalia > Artiodactyla > Bovidae > Neotragus > Neotragus moschatus. The sequence continues at coordinate 903,798 of SJYA01000124.1, forward strand.
GCTGCCAGAGAAGCCCACACATATCATGTGGAAATTAATATTTTATAAAATCTTTCAGTAGAATTTAGCCTTTGTGACTTGCATACTGCTGTTCTCTGATTCAGCTCTTATGTTTGCTTTGGATTTACAGTGAAAATTATTGAGCATAAATTAAGTGAACTGAAAATTCTTAATATACAGATACTTCCTCTAATCACCCATTTATGTTCACCTTGTAAGCACAGAGTACAACTGCCTGTAAAAGCAAAAGTGTTAGTAGCTCAGTCAGTTGGACACTTTGAGAAACCATGGACTGTAGCCCTCCAGGTGCCTCTGTCCATGTGATTCTTCAGGCAAGAATACTGGAGTATGTAGCCATTCCCTTCTCCAGGGAATCTTCCTGACCCAGGACTGAACCCAGGTCTCTATCATTACAGACAAATTCTTTACCATCTGAGCTACCAAAGACCAGACTCAGTTACTGTAAGGAATTATGCTGATATAGATAAATTGCAAAAGCTGTTATTGAGAACACCACATTCAGTTCATTCACTCAGTCATGTCCAACTACTTGTGACCTCATGGACTGAAGCACACCAGGCTTCCCTGTCCATCACCAACTCCAGTTTACTCAAACTCATGTCATTGAGTTGGTGATGCATCTGACCATTCTGTCGTCTCCTTCTCCTCCCACCTTCAATCTTTCCCAGCATCATGGTCTTTTCCAATGAGTCAGTTATTTGCATCAGGTGGCCAAAGTATTGGAATTTCAGCTTCAGCTCAGTCCTTTCAATGAATATTCAGGACTAATTTCCTTTAAGATGGACTGGTTGGATCTCTTTTCAGCCCAAAGGACTCTCAAGAGCCTTCTCCAACACCACAGTTCAAAAGCATCAATTCTGCAACAATCAGCTTTCTTTATACCCCAACTGTCACACTGGTACATGACTACTGGAAAAATCATAGCTTTGACTAAATGGAACTTTGTCAGCAAAGTAATGTCTCTGCTTTTTAATATGCTGTCTATGTTTGTCATAGCATTTCTTCCAAGGAGCAAGTGTCTTTTAATTTCATGACTGCAGTCACTATTTGCTGTGTTTTTGGAGCCCAAGAAACTAAAGTCTGTCACTATTTCCATTGTTTCCCCATCTATTTTCCATGAAGTGATGGGACCAGATGCTATAATCTTAGTTTTCTAAATGATAAACTTTAAGCCAATTTTTTTCACTCTCTTCTTTTACTTTCATCAAGAAGCTCTTCAGTTCTTCACTTTCTGCCATAAGGGTGGTGTCATCTGCATATCTGAGGTTATTGATATTTCTCCCGGCAATCTTGATTTCAGCTTGTGCTTCATCAAGCCCAGCATTTCACATGATGTGCTGTGCATATAAGTTAATAGGCAGGGTGACAATATACAGCCTTGACATATACCTTTCCTAATTTGGGACCAGTCTGTTGTTCCATGTCCAGTCCTAACTGTTGATTCTTGGCCTGCATACAGATTTCTCAGGAAGCAGATAAGGTGGTCTGGTATTCACTCTCTTCAAGAATTTTCCACAGTTTATTGTGATCCACACAGTCAAAGGCTTTGGCGTAGTCAATAAAGCAGAAGTAGATGCTTTTCTGGAACTCTCTTGCTTTTTCAGTTATCCAACGGATGTTTGCAATTTGACCTCTGCTTCCTCTGCCTTTTCTAAATTCTCCTTGAACATCTGGAATTTCTCAGTTCATGTACTGTTGAAGCCTGGCTTGGAGAATTTTGTGCATTACTTTGTTAGCATGTGAAATGAGTGCAATTGTGTGGTAGTTTGAATATTCTCTGGCATTAACTTTCTTTGGGATTGGAGTGAAAACTGACCATTTCTAGTTCTGTGGCCACTGCAGAGTTTTCCAAATTCAGGTCTGATCTAAAGTAAATCACTTACTATTCCTTACAGTGTAACTTACAAATAAATTCAAGGATTAGATCTGATAGAGTGCCNCTTTCTTTGGGATTGGAGTGAAAACTGACCATTTCTAGTTCTGTGGCCACTGCCGAGTTTTCCAAATTCAGGTCTGATCTAAAGTAAATCACTTACTATTCCTTACAGTGTAACTTACAAATAAATTCAAGGATTAGATCTGATAGAGTGCCTGAAGAACTATAGATGGAGGTTTGTGACATTGTACAGGAGGCACTGATCAAAACCACACTCGAGAAAAAGAAATGCAAAAAGGCAAAATGGTTGTCTAATGAGGCCTTACAAATAACTGAGAAAAGAAGAGAACCTAAAGGCAAAGCAGAAAAGGAAATATAGATACCCATTTGAATGCAGAGTTCCAAAGAATAACACAAAGAGCTAAGAAAGGCTTCCTCAATGATCAATGCAAAGAAATAGAGGAAAACAGTAGAATGGGAAAGACCAGAGATCTCCTCAAGAAAATGAGATATCAAGGGAATATTTCATGTAAAGATGGGCACAATGAAGGACTGAAATGGTATGGACCTAAAAGAAGAAGATATTATGAAGAGGTGGCCACCGTACACAGAAAACTACACAAAAAAGATCTTCATGACCCAGATAACCACGATGATGTGATCACTCACCTACAGCCAGACATCCAGAAATGAGAAGTCAAGTGAGCCTTAGGAAGCATCACTACGAACAAAACTAGTGGAGGTGTTGGACTTGCAGTTGAACTATTTCAAATCCTAAAAGATGTTGCTGTGAAAGTGCTGTACTCAGTATGCCAGCAAATTTGAAATACCACATTAATACTTATTTTGTATTGATATGAACACTTATTTGGGGACATAGTTATTCATTACAATGGCAATATTCAATTGTACTCTTTTAAAACACNAGCCTTAGGAAGCATCACTACGAACAAAACTAGTGGAGGTGTTGGAATTGCAGTTGAACTATTTCAAATCCTAAAAGATGTTGTTGTGAAAGTTCTGTACTCAGTATGCCAGCAAATTTGAAATACCACATTAATACTTATTTTGTATTTATATGAACACTTATTTGGGGACATAGTTATTCATTACAATGGCAATATTCAATTGTACTCTTTTAAAACACTAGAAGAGTAGATTGTTTATTGAAGGAAAACCATATTATATTTGGGTTTTGCATGTTCCATTTATCCCTTCGTTTAGTCAAGAGACCCTTTGTTCATGCACTGAGTCTTTAGTATCTTTGTAGCTTTGTAGTTTATACAACACCAAACAGTACCTTGTATGCTTTGTGTTGTTCTTAGTTGCTCAGTCATGTCTGACTCTTTGCGACCCCAAGGACTATAGACTCCCCGGCTCCTCTGTACTTGGGATTCTCCAGGCAAGAATACTAGAGTGGATTGCCATGCCCTCCTCCAGGGGATTTTCCCAACCCAGGGATCGAACTCATGTCTCCCACATTGCAGGCAGATTCTTTTCTGTCTGAGCCACCAGGGAAGCCCAAACAGTGCCTTATTAAGCCTTAAATATGTGTTGAGGCTTAAGCCCAGTCATACTGTGATTGGACTTCTGCAAGGGTGCAATCCAAGTGTTGACTTTGCCATCTGTCTGGATGAAGCCTTCATTTTCTTCTGGCTCCTCTGGAGGTTTCTCTCATTTCCTTTGCCATTTCTATCTCAGAACATGTCACAACCTTTTTCAAAGATGTCNTAAGCCTTAAATATGTGTTGAGGCTTAAGCCCAGTCATACTGTGATTGGACTTCTGCAAGGGTGCAATCCAAGTGTTGACTTTGCCATCTGTCTGGATGAAGCCTTCATTTTCTTCTGGCTCCTCTGGAGGTTTCTCTCATTTCCTTTGCCATTTCTATCTCAGAACATGTCACAACCTTTTTCAAAGATGTCTCTAGCATATGACATAACTCCAAAGAATTACCTAAACCATTGATCCCTTTGGGGCATACTGAGTTGTTTACTACTAACAGAGAATTGACAGCAGTGCTTCTGAAGGAGCATGGAGATGCTCAATGTTGTGGTGGTTGTAGTAGAGGATAATTTTTACTATCTATTTCAGGTTTAAAAACACAGTGGATTTATCTATAATATTGTGGCAGACACTGTTGCTCTTCTACTCCAGAAACATTTCTGATCACATCTCTTCTACTACTTCCCTCTATATCACCTAGAAAGCCATAGAGTCATTTTCCCAGTCCCCTTGCAGCTAACTGTGGGCAAATGGCTCAGTTTTAGCACACAATAAATAAGCAGGTAAGTTTGGGGATGGAAGTTATTATTGAGGAAAGATATTATTTTTTTTTAAATTAAAACAAAGCCATACCTGGTATATTCCTTCTCTCTTTTCTAGCTTAAAGGCAAAAACCCTCTTGCAACATTGCTGAATATTTCAGATAATCAGAGAAATGTCAGAAGTAATGCTTTTGAGCAGCTGAAAGGATGGCAGTAACTTTTTACATCTGTAGTTTTTAGATTCTTGGAGCTAAATGAAATCTGAACTAAGAAAAGAATTTATAATGTAAACCAGAGAAATAACACTAAGAATAAATAGTATTTAGATAGTCATGGATAAAATAATTGATAAATGCTGACCTTTAAATTGTTAAAGAGGTCTGTTATACAAATTCCCAGTAGGTGACTTCTGTTTTCCAGTATTTTTTTTTTTTAAGTTTTTGATTTTTTTTTTTTTTTT
>SJYA01000124.1:915133-1023214 GCA_006410615.1 Neotragus moschatus
ATTGTTTTTTATTTTATTTTTAGTTTTTTTTTTTTTTTTTTTTTGCTTCATAATAATTACCATTTATTCTAATTTTAAAAAAATAGGAAAAGGAAAGGAAACAAAAAAGAAAAGAGAAAAAATTTCACCAGCCAAAACTCTTGAGTTTGGTCACAATCTAGCATAGTAAGATATTTAAGGAAATAAAACTAATTTCTGTTTCACAAACATCATTTATATCCATACTACAAACTGTTTTATATCTTAGTCATGATCACAAGTTATCGCAATATTGTTTCTAACATAAAATCCAATTCTTGTATTATCTTTATTACTTTCCCTAATTTTAGAATCATTCCCTGGCAGTCTTTACATTTATAATTTTTCATTTCTTAATCTTAAAAGTTTAAATATATTTTCCTGAAATGAAAAACATTCAATATCTCACCAATGCAAGACCATAAAATTAAATTTAAAAATGTTATAGCAATTTCAAAGCAAATAAAAAATATAAAGCTGGAAATCATCAAATATAGTGTAACTGTATCGTTGGATATTTCAATGATCAACCGTTATATGGATTCATATTTACTATTGTTCAGAGAGTACACATGAAATTAAATGAAAAAGGTGGATGAGGTATGATAGATGGAATAAGGAATTAGACATATTTTTGTGTCATTATTATGTAAGGGATTTTATTATCATTTTTTATGGTTTGACCTTCAATCATCTGATTTTGATCCTATACTACTTCTAGACAGTTTCTGCTGCAACAAACCGATTCAACTTCGGACATAATAAGTTGTGCCTTTCTTAATTATGATCACCTGCTATCAAGGAAGTCAAAACAAATGAGAAATAAATTAAAGAGAAAATTTGGTGGCAACACCCATGTGTAACATTTGAAACTGTATTTATATAGACAAGAGTTTATTTCTCTTTAAATTTTGGTTTTCAATGAGTTATCCAGGAAGACGAATGATAAAATTGTCCCTTGCTGTCCAGAGATGCGGAACCCATAGATATCAAGAGCCAAGTATCCTATGCCATTTTACACGAAGGACTTGAGCATCCATGGATTTTGATATCCACTGGAGTCCTGAAATCAATTTCCCATAGATGCCGAGGGACTACTGTGGAGGTATATGTATTCAGGCTTCTTGGAGAGAAGCAAACACTTAGTCTTTCTCTTCCATCCAGAAAGTAATATTTTGTACTAACCCGTAACTTGATCCTCTAAAGGACCCCTACCACACTCACACACACATACACACACACACACACACACAGCATTTGCTGCTAGGTGTGGTAATAGTTCAATAGGTATCCATTGCTGTGTAAAAAAAAAAAAAAGAATCCAAATAGACATAAATTCTTTGTTCTCCATTAGGATATACACTTCTCCTGGTCTCTCACACTGTCTAGCACATACTCTCTTTTGCCACTTCCTTCACACTTTTTTCTCTCTCACACATATGTCCCCTTTTATTCTTCTCTCTGCCTGTTCCCTCTTCCTTACTTGCTCCCATGTTCTCACAGCCTCTCAATCTCTCTCTCACACACTCCCACTTCCTGGCACTCTCACACTCTCCTTCACTCCCACATCCTTAACTCTTCTTTGTGCTCATGCACACTTTCTGTCTCTTGTTTATTTTTTTTTAATTTTTATTTTTTAGTTTATTTTGCTTTACAATACTGTATTCGTTTTGCTTTACAATACTGTATTTGTTTTGCTATACATTGACATGAATCAGCCACGAGTGTATATAAGCTCCCAATCCCGAACCCCCTCCCCCCTCCTACCCCACACCATCTCTCTGGATCATCCCCGTGCATCAGTCCCAAGCATCCTGCATCTTGCATCGAACCTAGACTGGCAATTCGTTTCACTTATGATATCATACATGTTACAATGCCACTCTCCCAAATCATCCCACCCTCTCCTTCTCCCACAGAGTCCAAAAGGCTGTTCTATACATCTGTGTCTCTTTTGCTGTCTCACATACAGGTTTAACATTACCATCTTTCTAAATTCCATATATATGTGTTAGTATACTGTATTGGTGTTTTTCTTTCTGGCTTACTTCACTCTGTATAATCGGCTCCAGTTTCATCCACCTCATTAGAACTGATTCAAATGTATTCTTTTTGATGGCTGAGTAATACTCCATTGTGTATATGTGCCAAAGCTTTCTTATCCATTCATCTGCTGGTGGGCATCTAGGTTGCTTCCATGTACTGGCTATTATAAATAGTGCTTCGATGAACATTGGGGTACACGTGTCTCTTTCAATTCTGGTTTCCTCAGTGTGTATGCCCAGCAGTGGGATTGCTGGGTCATAAGGCAGTTCTATTTGCAATTTTTTAAGGAATCTCCACACTGTTCTCCATAGTGGCTGTACTAATTTGCATTCCCACCAACAGTGTAAGAGGGTTCCCTTTTCTCCACACCCTCTCCAGCATTTATTGCTTGTTGACTTTTGGATCGCAGCCATTCTGACTGGTGTAAAATGGTACCTCATCGTGGTTTTGATTTGCATTTCTCTGATAATGAGTGATGTTGAGCATCTTTTCATGTGTTTGTTAGCCATCCGTATGTCTTCTTTGGAGAACTGTCTATTTAGTTCTTTGGCCCATTTTTTGATTGGGTCATTTATTTTTCTGGAATTGAGCTGCATAAGTTGCTTGTATATTTTTGAGATTAGTTGTTTGTCAGTTGCTTCATTTGCTATTATTTTCTCCCATTCTGAAGGCTGTCTTTTCACCTTGTTTATAGTTTCCTTTGTTGTGCAGAAGCTTTTAATTTTAATTAGATCCCATTTGTTTATTTTTGCTTTTATTTCCAGTATTCTGGGAGGTGGATCATAGAGGATCCTGCTGTGATTTATGTCAGAGAGTGTTTTGCCTATGTTCTCCTCTAGGAGTTTTATTGTTTCTTGTCTTACGTTTAGATCTTTAATCCATTTTGAGTTTATTTTTGTGTATGGTGTTAGAAAGTGGTCTAGTTTCATTCTTTTACAAGTGGCTGACCAGTTTTCCCAGCACCACTTGTTAAAGAGATTGTCTTTAATCCACTGTATATTCTTGCCTCCTTTGTCGAAGATAAGGTATCCATAGGTGTGTGGATTTATCTCTGGGCTTTCTATTTCATTCCATTGATCTATATTTCTGTCTGTCTCTTGTTTATACCCCTCTTTCTCATTCTCTTCCACATCCTCTGCTATTTTTAAAATAGCATCCTCTTAACTGCTCTCTTTCTCTTATCTCTCTGATTCCCTCTCATTCAGTATTTCTCACTCCTCAGACTTTCCAAAACTTCACTTTCACTGTCTTTTGCTCTTAAATCTTCTCTTGACCTCTTATTTACACTCTCACACCCTATCTTCTCTCTCTCCTCCACACTCTCACTATTCTCTCTCTTTTCCTTGCTCCTTCCCAGTCCTACTCTTTCATATAAAACAAAGAAGAAATTGATAGAGACATGCCTCCTCTTGCAAGATCCCAGTCAGCTTTTATTCCTTTAGAGCACAGAATGTTTGGTTTCTGCCAGCAAACTGGTAACAACAACCTTTCTTAGGGCTTGCACACTTTAACTTAGCTTAAGAAAATCTATCTTGGAACATAAGATGCACTCAAGCTGGCAATGAAGTAGTGATAGTTTTCACAATTTGTCTTTATTGTTTGTTCAGTGTACAACCCTCCTATGACCCACAGTGATTTACATATATATGTAATTATATATATGTTGGTCATCATTCAGTTGGTAAGTCATGTCCAACTTCTTGCAACCCCATGGACTGCAGCACGCCAGGATTCCCTTCACTAACTCCCGGAATTTGCTAAAGCTCATGGCCATTGGGTCAGTGATGCCATCCAACCATCTCATTCCCTGTCACCCCCTTCTCCTCCTGCCTTCTATCTTTCCCAGCCTCAGGATCTTTTCCAATTAGTTGGCTCTTTGCAACATTTGGCCAAAGTATTGGAGCTTCAGCTTCAGGATCAGTCCTTCCAATGAACATTCAGGATTGATTTCCTTTAGGATTGACTGGCTTGATCTCTTTGTTGTCAAAGGGTCTCTCAAGAGTCTTCTCCAAAGCCCCAATTCAAAAGCATCAATTCTTTGGCACTCAGCTTTCTTTATAGTTCAGCTCTCATATCCATGACTACTGGAAAAACCATCACTTTAATTATATGGATCTTGATCAGAAAAGTGATGTCTCTGCTTTTTAATACAATGTCTAGGTTTGTCAGAGATTTTTTCCAAGGAGCTAATGTCTTTTAATTCCATGGCTGTAGTCACCATCTGCAGTGATTTTGGAGCCCAAGAAAATAAACTCTGTCACTGTTTTCCTTGTTTCCCCAACTATTTACCTTGAAGTGATGGGGCCAGATACCATGATCTTGATTTTTTGAATGTTGAGTTTTAAGTTAGCTTTTTCACTCTCCTCTTTCACTTTCATTAAGAGGCTCTTCAGTTCCTCTTCTCTTTCTGCCATAAGGGTGGTGTCATCTGCATATCTGATGTTATTCGTATTTTGTTCTTCTTTGCTTAGGCTCTTTTGTTCCTTTTTGCTTAGTATATACAAGGTATACAAATGTATGTTTATATATGTAAAATCTAGGAAAAATAAGTCAAAGAAAACATTTGAATCTGCCATTTTATTGTCCTGATTTTAATATACATTTTGCAAAAGAAGATAAACATCGAAACACTAGGGTCTATAGAAAGGAAAGGGGTATGTTTCTAGTTATTGATGTATCAAATAGCAATAAAGGAACAGAAACTTAACATTTGATGACAGGGGAAAAGAAAAAAAACATATGAAAATAAAGACAAAACATTTCCATTTAAGAAAGAGAAGAGAATAATTTTATAAGTTAATGGTTTTATTACTTACTTTGGAAAGTGTTAATCGCTCAGTCATGTCTCACTCTTTGAGATCCCATGGACTATAACCCACCAGGCTCCTCTGTCCAGGGGATCCTCCAGGCAAACATACTGTAGTGGTAGCTATTCCCTTCTCCAGGGAATCTTCCTAACCCAGGGATCAAATACAGGTCTCTTGAGTTGCAGGCAAATACTTTACCATCTGAGCCACAGGTGAGTCCATTACTTATAGTAAGAGAACTGGTTTTAAAATATTAGATAATGGTATAGTCCTAATCTATACCATAATCTGCCTTTTTTTTCTGGTAAAGTTAGTTATTTTTTTTTTTAAGATGTGGAATTTTACAGGGTATTGTTTTCTTGAGTCAATCTATTTGTTGCTTCTTCTATTATAATAGCATTTATATTTTCTTAGAGCTTGTCTGTGAGTCACAAGTGTTTCATGAGATTGTTTGTTTATCATTCATTTTACCTAATAGCAAAGGCATGAGGAGACTTTACAGGCGGTTATTCAGAAAGGAGAAAGCCAAATAACTTTTACAGGAGGTCAGTGGTAGCAGTACAAGTGCATATATGGTCAATAGAAATGATATGTGGTCATTTTCATATCAGTAATTCATATACTGGAGCTCAGATTTACTTTTCACAAGTCTTTTAAAATGAATGACAATATTTTTGAAGAAAAGTTAAATTCCACTTTATTAAATTCCATCTGATTTAGAATTAACCCTATAAGGCCAATCTTTTAGAAAGTAGTTTTTCAGCTTTATTGGAGTATAATTGACATATAAAATTGGAAATATTTAAAGTGTACACTGTGATTTGGTAAACATGTGCACTGTAAAAAGATCCTCACCACCTAGTTAATTAACACATTCATTACATATTTAATCTTTATTTGTTGAAAAACATTTAAGTTCTACCCTCTTAAGAAACTTCAATTATATAATCACAGTGTTATCAACTATATTTGCCATGCTTTACATTAGATTCTTAGACTTATAAAGAATCCTTTGGAAGAGCAAGATGGTGGAGAAGTAGGTGGACATGGAATACATCTCTCTTCATGTATACATAAAGAATACACCTTCAGACACAGAAGTGCATACAGAACACCAGCTGAGAGCAGACAGGAGTACCTGACCATCAGAAAAGAATATATAGACTCACAAAAAACTCAGTAGGATAAAGGAACTAGGGGGAAATATGGGAGTGTTAATAGGACTGGACCTGCCTTCTGTGAGTGGGGGAAATGAAGCAGGGGTCCGATCCCCACACCGGGATTATCTGAGTCAGAGGAGAAACATTTAAGGCCAAGAAGGGAACAGCTGATCTGTAGCATCCTAAATGGAATGAGAATCAGACAGTCCTTGCCCCAGCCATATATACCTTAGACAGTACAGTGGCTGAGGGCTGGAGTTTAGGGATTGTGGAGCAATCCTAGGGTCAGGGATGCTGTTGACTATGGAGAGACAGATTGAGGGGATGTGAGTGAGGAGACTGTGGTGAGAAATACCTGTGGAGGAAAGCCCATCAGCCATGGAAGCAAAGAGATACTGCTGAGTCACGCATAGGGGGTGCAACCATCACCATAGCCTCTCTGCCCTGACATGCCAGCATTAGCAGCTGAACAATAGAGAGGATGGCCCATCAAAAGTCTGACACACTGAACTCCAGAGTAGAACCCCACCCAGGGTGCCCCTTCAAGGGCCCAGTGCGCCAATCTATAGAATAGGACCCCAGGCAAAGAAGCCCTCTAAGTGCCTGAATGGGTGGAGTTACAGAGAAAGACTGGCCAAAGAGGCCTTCTGATCACGAGCTGCAAGAAGCTGGGAAAAAAAAAAAAAAAAAAAACTCTGATAGGGCCATAACTCCTGCAGGAGAGGCAGTCCTTGGCCCTGCACATGTGGTGCCATCAGAGCCTCTGTAAGCCAAGAAGCTGCACTACCTGCACGTTCAAATTCCACTGGAGCAGAGCTGCCACAGGCAAAAAATGCCTTTCACCTATACACACAGGGTCACTTCAGTAGTGTCTGACTCATTGCAACCCTGTGGACTGTGGCCTGCCAGGCTTCTCTGTCAGGGAGGGGGGTTCTCTAGGCAAGAATACTGGAGCATATTGGCCAATGCTAGTTGCCATACCCTTCCTGAACACTATATTTCCTCCTGCCCTAGCCACCAACTCCCCTGAGTACCTGGTTCTCCCAGAACCCCTGTGACTCAAACAGCTGCACCACCTCCACATCTGGTCCTCACAGGGCAAACCCAAGTCCTCCAGGGCAGCCTCAGAAATAAACCCCAGTGGATGATCAATATCCAGAGGTGGAAATAAAATCATAATTGAAACCCAGGTGCAGTGTGACTAAGGAAGAAGACCCAAAACCCTCTCACCAGCTGTACCACTGCAGAGTAAATCTGCATGATCAATTAGGCAGACTTTGTGTCTGTGAAATATATAAAAGGTCATTGAGAGTTCCTACAAAAGAAAATGCACTAGTTCTGATAACTGTGGACATCAGAGGAAAGAACGGAGAGGAGTGGGAGCAGATTAAAATCTGAACTGCCCTCTCAGTGGGTCCAGAGATCAGCATGGTGTTAGAGGGCATCCTCGGGAGGTGAAGTGGACTGTGATTCCCACTGAGGGGAAGGACACTGACGGCAATGACTCAAGAAAAAACATTTATTATTCTTATGTTTTGACATGTTCTGTAGACTCTTTTTTTTTTTTTTTTTTACTCTCTCTGTTGTAGTTGTCAATTTTGTTGGCACTGTAAAATCTAACTAAAAAGCTTTAGAGTTTTTTTTTTTTCTCATTCATATATTTTATTGTTCTTATAAACCTCTGCCTCTGTATCAGGCTTTTGCAGTTCTCCAAAGTTTTTTTTTTTTTTTTCTCTTTTTTTTTTTTAATTTTAATTTTTTAAACATTATTTTTCTACATTTATTCCTTTGTTTGCTTTTCCTACTGTTCTTTTCTCCTTGCAGTTAATCTTTAATATATAGCTACTTCTATTTAACTTTGCATATCTATCTTTTCTTTCTTTCATTTAGTCTCAGCAAATTGTTAGTTTTATTTTCATTGCTTTATACCTCAATTGGAACCTAGCTGTAGTTTTGTTTTCTAGTTTGTGCTTTAGTCAGCTTTGTTTTGATAGGTATAATTTTAAGTTTACTTTGTTCACTGGGTCAATCTATTGTACTTTATTTTTGTTGAACTGTTTTGGGTGTGTATGTATATGAATATATGTGTGTGTGTGTGTATTCAGTCACACTTTTTATTGTTGTTATAGACCTCTGGATCTATGTTGGGCTTTTGCAGTTCTGTGGAATGTTTGTAGTTTAGTGGAATTTTCCTTTTTTCTCCATTTTTTTTCTGTTTCCATTTATTTTTAATCTTTTATCTTTATTATAATTTTAACTTTTAATTTTTTAACCTATTATATTTTTTCTACATTTATTAATTTGTTTGCCTTTCCTTCTGTTCTTTTCCTCTTGCAGTTAATCATTAATATATATAAATATTATATATATATATATATCTTCTTCATCTACCTCTATTTAACTTTGCATATCTATTCTTTCTTTTCTTTCTTTCCTTTCCTCCTTTCTTTCCTTTGCTCTCAACATATTTGTTAGTTTTGTTTTCATGACTTTATTCCCCACTTGGCACCTTGCTTTAGTTTTGTTTTCCAGTTTGTGCTTTAGTTGGTTTTGTTCTTAACTAATAAATATAATTTTTAATTCCCTTTATTCTCTGGGTCAATCTATTTTACTTTATTTTTATAGTACTGTTTTGACTTTGTTCATGGTTGTATAGGTATATGTGCATATTCCATTATTTTAATTATTATTTGCCTGATTTTGTAACTGCCATTTGTCTGGGGTTCATCTGTGATTTCTTGGTTTCTCAATTACTGCAATAACAAACCAATTGTGGAATCTTTGTTCCTGATCAAAGATCAAGCCCTGAGCCTTTGGAGTGGGAGCACTGACTCCAAGACCCTAGACTACCAAATAATTAACCCTACGGGATATCAAATAGTGAGAACTCACAAGGGAAACTACTGTAATACAAGACCCAGCATTACCCAACCACCAATAGCACCTTGTGCAGGACACCTCATCTAACTAAAAAACAAAACACAAACCCAATCATCAGCTTATAGTATTACCACCTCATTCAGCCTGCCCATCAGAGGAAAAAAACAAACAAACAAAAATTCAGCACGAATCTTACCCTATAAGAAGCTTACACAAACCACTGGACCAAACTTACAGGGAAGAAACCAAAAAGGAAGAAAGAATTCAGCTTTGAAGCCTGGAAAAAGGAGACCTCAAACACAATAAGTTGAAAAAAAGAAATAAATAATGAAAAGACAGAGAAAGACTACACAAATGAAGGAACAAACTAGAAACAGAAAAGTCCAAATAAATGAAGAGGAAATAGAGAAACTGCCTAAAAAAAGAATTCAGAATAAGGATAGTAAAAATGATCAAAAACTTTGAAAACAAAATGGAAAAAAAATGCAAAAATCAATTAACAAAGACCTAGAAGAATTAAAGAATAAACATACAGAGATGAACACAATTACCGACATTAAAAATACTTTAGAAGGAATCAATAGCAGAATATCTGAAGCAGAAGAATGAATCAGTGAGCTGGAAGTTAAAACAGTAGAAATAACTCTGAAGAGGAGAATAAAGTAAAAAGAATGAAAAGAACTGAGGATAATCTCAAGACCTTTGGGGCAAAATATCAAACACACGAAGATTTAAATAACAGAGGTCCCAGAAGAAGAAGAGAAAAAGAAAGGATACCAGAAAACTTTTGCAGAGATTATAGTTGAAAATTTCTCCAACATGGAAAAGGAAATAGTCAATCAAGGCTAAGAGGTGCAAAGAGTCCCATGCAAGATAAACCTGAGGAGAAACAGGCCAAGACACATACTAACCAAACTAACAAAGACTAAACACAAAGAAAGAATATTGAAAGCAGTCAGGGAAAAGCAATAAGTAACATACAAGGGAAAACCCAAATGCTTAACAGCTGATCTTTCAGCAGAAACTTTGCAGGACAAAAGGGAAAGATAGGATATATTTAAAGTACTGAAAGGGAAAAATCTACAACCAAGATTACTATACCCAGCAAGGATATCATTCAAAATTGGTGGAAAAATAAAAAGCTTTTCAGACAAGCAAACGTTAAGAGAATTCAGTAAAATGAAACCAGCTTTACAAAAAAAGTTAGAGGTTTATTTACAAGAAATACAATGGAAGAGAAAGATCTACAAATTCAACCCCAAACAATTGAGAAAATGGCAATAGGAATATACATATCAATAATTACCTTAAATGTAAATGAATTAAATGCTCCAATGAAAAGATGCTGACTAGCTGAATGGATACAAAAATAAGACCCATGAATATGCTGTCTACAAAAACCCACTTTAGACATAAAGACACATATAGACTGAAAATGAGAGGATGGAAAACTATATTCCATGCAAATGGTAAACAAAAGAAAGCTGAAGTATTAATCCTCATATCAGACAAAATAGACCTTAAAATAAAGATTACAAAAGATAATGATGATTACAAAACATAATGATCAAGGGATCAATTCAAGAGGAAGACATAACAATTGTAAATATCTATGCACCCAACATAGGAGCACCTCAATACATAAGACAAACAGTAACAGACATATAAGGAAAAATGGACAGTAACACAATAATAGTAGGAGACTTTAACACCCCACTCACACCAATGGACAGATCATCAAAACAGAAAATTAATAAGGACACAAGTCTTAGATGATACATTAGATGAGATGTATTTCATAGATATCTTCATGACATTCCATCCAAATGCAGAAGACACACTTTCTTTTCAAGTGCACATGGAACATTATCCAGGATAGACCACATCTTGGGTCAAAAATCAAACCACAATAAATTTAAGAAAATTGAAATCATATCAAGCATCACTCCAACCACAATGCTATGAGACTATATATCAATTACAAGAAAAAAAAAAAAAAACCTTTAAGAAACACAAACACATGGAGGTTAAACAACATGTTTCTAAATAACCAAGAGGTTACTGAAGAAATCAAAAGGGAAGTCAAAACATTTCTAGAAACAAATGACAATGAAAAGACAACAACTCAAAACCCATGGGATGCAGCAAAAGCAGTTCTAAGAGGGAAGTTTATAGCAATACAATCCTACATCAAGAAACAAGAAAAACATCAAATAGAAAACCTAATCTTACAGTTAAAAAAACTAGAAAAAGAAGAACAAAAAACACCCAAAATTAGTAGAAGCAAAGAAATCATAAAGATGTGAGCAGAAGAATAAATGAAAGAAACAATAGTAAAGATTAATAAAACTAAAAGCTTGTTCTTTGAGAAGATAAACAAAATTGGCAAACCTTTAGCCAGATTCATCAAGAAAAAAAATAAAAGAGAAGAATTAAATCAACAAAATTATAAATGAAAAAGGATAGGTTACAACAGACAATGCAGAAATAGAAAGGATTATAAGAGGCTATTATGAACAACTATATGACAACAAAATTGTTATCCTGGAAGAAATGGATGAGTTCTTAGAAAAGTTCAATCTTCCAAGACTGAATCAAGAAGAAATAGAAATTATGAACATCCAAAAAAAAAAAAAAAGCCCAGGGCAAGATGGCTTCACAGAAGAATTCTATCAAACATTTAGAGAAGAGCTAATGCCTATCCTTCTAAAACGCTTTCAATATATTGCAGAGAAAAGAGCACTTCAATGCGGTCTTCATCACCCTGACACCAAGACCAGAGAAAGACAACACAAAAAAAGAAAACAACCAGCCAATATCACTGATGAACATAGATGCAAAAATCCTCAACAAACAAACAGAATTCAGCAACGCATCAAGAAGCTCATTCACCAACCATGATCAAGTTGGGTTTATACCAAGAATGCCAGGAGTCTTCAATATACATAAATCAATCAATGTGATACACCATATTAACAAATTGAAAGATAAAAACAATACGATAATGTCAATAGATGCAGAAAAAGCCTTTGAGAAAATTCCGTGTCCATTTATGATTAAAATTCTTCAAAAAACGGGAATAAATGGAACCTAACTCTACATAGTAAAGGCCATATATGATAAGCCTACAGCGCTATTCTTGATGGTGAAAAACTGAAAGCATTCCCCCTAAGATCAGGAAGAAGACATGGGTGTCCACTTTCACCACTATTATTCAGCATAGTTCTGTAAATTCTAGCTATAGCAATCAGAAAAGAAAGAAAAAAAAAAAAAAGAAATCCAGTTCAAAAGGGAGAAGTAAAGCTCTCACTGTTTGCAGATGACATGATACTGTCCATAGAAAACCCTAAAGATAGTATCAGAAAATTAGTAGAGCTCACCAGTGAATTTAGCAACGTTGCAGGATACAAAATCAACACACAGAAATCATCTGCATTTCTATATACTAACAATGAAAAAAATCAGAAAAATAAATTGAGGAATCAATCCCATTCAACATTGAAACAAAAAGAATTAAATATCTAGGAAGAAACTTACCTAAGGAGACAAAAGAACTGTACAAAGAAAATTATAAGACACTGATGAAAGAAATCAAAGATGATATAAACAGATAGAGAGATATTCCATGTTCCNTAACAATGAAAAAAATCAGAAAAATAAATTGAGGAATCAATCCCATTCAACATTGAAACAAAAAGAATTAAATATCTAGGAAGAAACTTACCTAAGGAGACAAAAGAACTGTACAAAGAAAATTATAAGACACTGATGAAAGAAATCAAAGATGATATAAACAGATGGAGAGTATTCCATGTTCCTGGGTAGGAAGAATCAATATTGTGAAATTACTATAGTACCAAATGCAATCTACAGAATCAATGTGATCCCCAACACATCAAATTACCAATGGCATATTTCACAGGACTAAAACAAAAAAATTTTACAATTCATATGGAAACACAAAAGACCCTGAGTAATCAAAGCAGTCTTAAGAAAGAAGAATGGATCTGGAGGAATCAAATTTCAGGACTTCGGATCATACTACAAAGCTATAGTCATCAAGACAGTACGGTATGGCACAAAAACAGATATATAGACCAATGGAATAAGATAGAAAGCCCAGAAATAAGCCCATACATCCATGGATAATTTATTTTTGGCAAAGGAGGCAAGAATATCCAACGGAGTAGAGATAGCCTCTTCAATAAATGATGCTGTTAAAACTGGACAGATACATGTAAAAGAATGAAATTAGAACACTTCCTAACACCATATGCAAAGATAAACTCAAAATGGATTGAAGGCCTAAATGTAAGACCAGAAACTATAAAATTCTTAGAGAAAAACATAGGCAGAATACTCGATGACAAATCAAAGCAAGATCCTCTATGACCCACTTCCTAGAATAATGGGAATAAAAACAAAAATAAACCAGTGGGACCTGATTAAATTTAAAAGCTTTTGCACAGCAAGGTGAAAAGACAACCCTCAAAATTGGAGAAAATAATAGAAAATGAAACAGCTGACAAGGGATTAATTTCTGAAATATACAAGCAGCTGATACAACTCAATACCAGGAAAACAAACACCCCAATCACAAAGTGGGAAAATGACCTAAACAGACATTTCTCCAAGAAGATATACAGATGGTTAACAAACATATGAAAAGATGCTCCACATTACTCATCATTAGAAAAATGCAACTCAAAATCACAATGAGATATCACCTCATGCCAGTCAGAATGGCCATCATCAAAGAATCTGTAAGCAGTAAATGCTGGAGAGGGTGTGGAGAAAAGAGAACAGTCTTGCACTGTTGGTGGCAATGAAAATTGATACAGCCACTATGGAAAATGGTATGGACATTAATTTAAAAACAAGGAATATATCCATCATCAATTAAATCCAGTCACTCAGTCGTGTCCAACTCTTGCAGCCCTGTGGAATGCAGTACACCAGGACTCTCTGTCCATCACTAACTCCCAGAGGTTACCGAAACTCATGACCATTGAGTCGGTGATGCATCCAACCATCTCAACCTTTGTCATCCCCTTCTTCTTCCACTCTCAACCATTCCCAGCTTCAACATTGGTACTTCCAATGAATATTCAGGACTGATTTCCTTTAGGATGGACTGGTTGGATCTCCTTGCAGTCCAAGGACTCTCAAGAGTCTTCTCCAAAACCAGGTTTCAAAACCATCAATTCTTCAGCGCTCATCTTTCTTTATATTCCAACTCTCACATCCATGTATGACTACTGGAAAAACCATAGCCTTGAAGACGGACCTTTGTTAGCAAAGTAATATCTCTGCTTTTTAATATGCTGTCTAGGTTGGTCATAACTTTTCTTTCAAGGAGTAAGCATCTTTTAAATTCATGGCTGCAATCACCATCTGCAGTGATTCTGGAGCACCAAAAAATAAAGTCTACCCCTGTTTCCACTGATTCCCCATCTATTTGCCATTAAGTGATGAGACTGGATGCCAGATTCTTAGTTTTCTGAATGTTGAGCTTTAAGCCAATTTTTTCACTCGTCTTTTACTTTCATCAAGAGGCTCTTTAGTTCGTCTTCACTTTTTTCCATAAGGGTAGTGTCATCTGCATATCCGAGGTTATTAATATTTCTCCCAGCAACCTTGATTCCAGATTGTGATTCATCCAGCCTAGTATTTCTCATGATGTACTCTGCATAGAAGTCAAACAGGCAGGTGACAATATAAAGCCTTGACACTCCTTTTCCTATTTGGAACCAGTCTATTGTTCCATGTATTGTTCTAACTGTTGCTTCCTGACTTGCGTACAGATTTCTCAGGACACAGGTCAAGTGGTCTGGTATTCCCATTTCTTGAAGAATTTTCCACAGCTTGTTGTGATACACATAGTCAAAAGCTTTGGCATAGTCAATAAAGTAGAAATAGATGTTTTTTTCTGGAAATTTCTTGCTTTTTCAGTGATCCAGTGGATGTTTGCAATTTGATCTCTGGTTCCTCTGCCTTTCTAAAACCAGCTTGAACATCTGCAGGTTCATGGTCCCCATATTGTTAATGCTTGGCATGGGGAATTTTGAGCATTACTTTACAAGCATGTGAGATGAGTGCAATTGAGTGGTAGTTTGAACATTCTTTGGCATTGCCTTACTTTGGGACTGGAATGAAAACTGACTTTTCCAGTCCTGTGGCCACTATGGAGTTTTCCAAACTTGCTGGCATATTGGGTGAAGCATCTTCACAGCATCATATTTTAGGATTTGAAATAGCTCAACTGGGATTCTATCACTTCTACTAGCTGTTCATAGCGATGCTTCCTAAGGCCTATTTGACTTCACATTCCAGAATGTCTGGCTCTAGGTGAGTGATCACACCATCATGATTATCTGGATCATGAAGATCTTTTTTGTATAGTTTTCCTGTGTATTCTTGCCACCTCTTCTTAAAATCATATGCTTCTGTTAGGGCCATACCATTTCCATCCTTTATCATGCCCATCTTTGCATGAAATGTTCCCTTGGTATCTCTAATTTTCTTGAAGAGAGCTCTAGTCTTTCCCATTCTATTGTTTTCCTCTATTTCTTTGCACTGATCGCTGAGGAAGGTTTTCTTATCTCTTCTTGTTATTCTTTGGATCTCTGCATTCAGATGCTTATATCTTTCCTTTTCTCCTTTGCTGTTCACTTCTCCTCATTTCACAGCTATTTGTTAGGCTTCCTCAGACAGCCATTTTGATTTTTTGCATTTCTTTTTCTTGGGGATGGTCTTGATCCATAACTCCTGTACAGTGTCATGAATCTCCATTCATAGTTCATGGAGCACTGTGTCTATTAGATCTAGTCCCTTAAATCTATTTCTCACTTCCCCTGTAAAAATGCAAGAGATTTGATTTAGGTCATACCTGAATGGTCTAGTGGTTTTCTGTACTTTCTTCAATTTCCATCTGAATTTCGCAATGAGAAGTTCATGATCTGAGCCACAGCCAGCTCCTTGTCTTGTTTATGCTGACTTTAAAGAGCTTCTCCACCTTTTGCTGCAAAGAATATAATCAATCTGATTTTTGTGTTGACCATCTGGTGATGTCCATATGTAGAGTATTCTCTTGTGTTATTGGAAGAGGGTGTTTGCTATGACCAGTTCATTCTCTTGGCAAAACTCTATTAACCTTTGCCCTGCTTCATTCTGGACTCCAAGGCCAAATTAGAGAACACCTGTTACTCCAGATATTTCTTGAATTCCTACTTTTGCATCCCAGTTTTCTATAATGAAAATTACATGGTTTTTTTTTGGTGTTAGTTCTAGAAGGTCTTGTAAGTCTTCATATACCGCTCAGCTTCAGCTTCTTCAGCATATCCGGTCAGGGCATAGACTTAGATTACCGTGATATTGAATGGTTTGCCTTTTAGAAGAATAGAGATCATTCTGTTATTTTTGAGATGCATCCAAGTACTGTATTTTGGACTCTTGTTGACCATGATGGCTACTCCATTTCTTCTAAGGGATTCTTGCCCACAGTAGTAGATACAATGGTCACCCATTCCAGTCCATTTTAGTTCACTAATCATTTCACATATGATATTATACATGTTTCAATGCCATTCTCCCAAATCATCCCACCCTCACCCTCTCCCACAGAGTCCAAAAGACTGTTCTATACATCTGTGTCTCTTTTGCTGTCTCACATACAGGGTGACTGTGGTTTTAAGCCTGTCTGACTTCTGATGGAGAATTATAAGAAATTTATGGAAGCTTCCTGATAAGAGAGACTGACTGAGGGGGAAACTGGGTCTTGTCCTGGTGGTGGGACCATGCTCAGTAAATCTTTTATCCAATTTTCTGTTGATGGATGGAGCTGTGTTCCCTCCCTGCTATTTACCTGGGACCAAACTATGGTGGAGGTAATGAAGATAATGGTGACCTCCTTCAAAAGATCCCATGCATGTTCTGCTACACTCAGTGCCCCCAACCCTGAAGCAGGCCACTACAGACCCATGCCTCTGCTGGAGACTCCTGGACACTCACAGGCATATCTGGGTCAGTCTCCTGTGGGGTCACAGATCCTTTCTCCTGGGTCCTGGTGCACACAGGGTTCTGTTTGTGGCCTCCAAGAGTCTATTTCCCAGTCCTGTGTAAGTTCTTGTAGCTCTATGATGGAGTTAATGTTGACCTCCTTCAAGAGGGCTTATGCCATACCCTAGTCTGCTGCACCCAGAGCCCCTGTCCCTGTGGCAGTCCATTGCTGATCCTTAACTCCATAGGAAACACTCAAACACAGTTTTGTCTTAGTCTCTGTGGGCTCCCTGGGCCCTAGTGCACAGAAGGTTTGTTTGAGCCCTCTGAGTGTCTCTGGTGCAAATTGAGTTTGATTCTAAATGTGAATTTTTCCCTCCTAGCATCTTGCTGGGGCTTCTCCTTTGCCCTTGGGCATGGGGTGTCTCCTCACAGCCACTCCAGTGCCTACCATCTTACAGGAGTTTCTCTGACCTTGGACTTGGGGTATCTTCTCATGGCCACTCCAGCAAAGTGCAGCTGCTGCTCCTGACCTTAGACGTGGGGTATCTCCTCACAGTTGCTCACTCCAAAACCACCATGTGACCCAGCAACCCCACTCCTAGGCATATACCCTGAGGAAACCAAAGTTGAAAAAGACACATGTATCCCATTGCTCATTGCAGCAATATTTATAATAGCTAGAACATGGAAGTAACCTAGATGCCCATCAACAGATGAATGGATAAAGAAGTTGTGGTACATATACACACTGGAATATTACTCAGCCATAAAAAAAGAATGCATTTGAGTTAGTTCTGATGAGGTTGGTGAACCTAGAACCTGTTATAAAGACGGAAGTGAGTCAGAAAGAGGAAGATAAATATCATATTCTGACACACATATACGGAATCTAGAAAAAATGTTTCTGAAGAATATATTTATGTGGCAGCAATGGAGAAACGGAAATAGAGAATAGACTTATGGACATGGGGAGAGGGGAGGAGAGGGTGATATATGTGGGGAAAGTAATGTGGAAACTCACATCCCCATGTGTAAAATATATAGCAAATGAGAATTTGCTGTATGGCTCAGGAAACTCAAATAGCAGCTCTGTATCAACCTAGAGGGGTGAGATGGGAGGGAGACAGGAGGGAGGTTCAAAAGGGAGGGGATATATGTATACCTATGGCTGATTCATGTTGACCTTTGAAAGAAAACAAAATTCTGTACAACAATTATCCTTTAATACAAAAAATAAATAAATAATAATAAAAGAATCTTTCTTCTTTTTCCTTCAATAGTGGTGAGAATCCAAGAAAATATATGTACACTTACAGATGGTTCATGTTAATGTATGACAGAAAGCAGCACAATATTGTAAAGAAACCAAGAAAATGAGGTTGAATGAAACAGCATTTATAATTTAAAGGGTTGCCAGTCTTCCCAATTAGCTGCTTATTGTAATGTTTCAAGAATAAGCAAAAAATATAAAGATAATCAGTGAAATTTCTCCTCTGCAGGCTATTTTTAAATGACTTTGATTCTAAAATTGGTCAGTGTGATGAACATGTATTATAACATCAAAAATATATTTCTTATATATCTCTATTATGTTAAACAAAGAAATAGGAAAGTTGTTTCAGAAATGAAAGTATTTACATTGCTGAAGCCTATAACCTGTGTTGGATATGAAATGAAGGTACAGTAGTTGACTGGGGAAACAGCATATGATAACAATTCTAGGTTTTTTAATTCAAATTTAATTAGCAGTTTGTAACAGTTTTCAATACTATTTTAGTTTCTGTTCTTAGATATAGTCATTGTTGTTGTTTAGTCATTAAGTCATATCTGACTCTTTGTGACCCCATGGACTATAGCCCTCCAGGTTCCTCTGTCCATGAGATTTCCCAGTGGGTTTCCATTTTCTTTTCTGGGGCATCTTCCTGACCCAGAAATCAAACCCACATCTCTTGAATTAGCAGGTGAATTCTTTACCACTGAGCCACCAGAAAAGCCCAAAACACAGTTATCACAAGGATGTAATTTACCTTAAAGAAGTGTTATCTGTATAATTAATGTCTGAAATGGGTCTATAATTGAATATACTGGGATCTGTCTAAACTTGTGCGTCCCAAAATGTGAAAGATACCCAGTCAATCTCAGTCCCTCCCTCTTGTGCTCTTTCCTTCTCCTTCATGTCATTAAGATTTGCTGCATGATTCAGTGAGCTCAAATCTGGTGTTGTGTGACAACCTAGAGGGACTGGGATGGGGTGGGAAATGGATGGAGTATTCAAGAGGGAGGGGACATATGTATATCTATGGATGATTCATGTTAATGTATGGCAGAAAGCAACATAATATTGTAAAGCAATTATCCTCCAATTAAAAATAAAGTTTAAAAAAGAACTGATAAGAAACTGATGTAGGTCTGGCCCAAGATAAAATGTTTATTAAAGCATTGGTATATATTTCTGGTAACATCTCTACACATCGTGTTTATATGCAGAATTTGTAAACAACTGAATTTTGGGGGTTTTTTTGTGTATGCTTGGTCAGCCTAATCAAGGGTAAAATGCTTAGACTGACTCTTCTACTAAATGATACTTATTATTTCCCAACCTTCTAGATGTTCAAAATTCAGTCTTTCCAAACTGCTTGTGGTTTTATCTTTTGAATCTTGTATTACTTTTATAAATTTTATTTTTGCCTTTATTATAGTAAAATGTTCAAAACATTGATTTTCCTTTCTGTAGGTATGGCATTAATATCAGTTGCTCTGTGGCAAATAAACCTGGCAAATAACCTCTAGATAAACTTGGAGTTTATCTCAAGAGATGCCTAGAGCCATGGTGCTCACCATGGCCAAACTTGATTGAAATGAGCTTATTAATGATTAATTTAATCCTCCTCTATAGCCTGAGAGATCAGATGGCCTGCTAAACCAGCTTGTTAATATTATTTATAGAAAATAAACACATTTATGATTTTTACATTGTTTTCATTATCATGTCTTATGTGCATGCATGCTCAGTCACATCCAACTCTCTGTGACTTCATGAATTGCAGCCTGCCAGGCTCCTCTGTCTATGGAATTTTCCAGGCGAGAATACTGGAGTGGGTTGCCACTTCCTACTCCAGGTAAATCTTCCTGATCCAGGGATCAAACCTGCATCTTTTACGTCTCTTGCATTGGCAGGTGGATTCTTTACCACTGCTTGGCTTCTACGTGGTCATGAAGCCTGATGGTGGCTGTATGATACACTAAGAGACCTCTCCCTGTTTAGATTGTGAATGCCTTGAAATCAAGGCATTATGCATGTGTCTTAATGTTTGGAAGACAGAGTGCATTCTGTATCATTGAGATCAGGTCCTTGTAACACAGCAGGAAGTATTGGGCTTCTCTGAGATTTGTCTGTGCTCTATTTTTTTTGCTATACTACATTCTTTTTCTTTATTAAAACCTTACATGAATGTACCCTGTGGAATTTCATGAGTCCCTCTAGTTATCTGACTGTGTCATTGTTGCCTCTTGTATTTAAGTAAAGTTTGCAGGATAATTAAGTATGTCCATAAGTTATTCTTCTGCTTAGTAAATATCTCATTTTTTCTGAAGTGTGCTGATAAAAATAAATCTCATTGCTTTCATGATACATTTGTTATGAACAGTTGAAGGCAGAACCTATTAAAGGAGATTTTCTATTCTGCAGAGGCTATCAGCATCTGCAGTATTTGGCACCTTTGTTTCAAGAAGTTTCAGGAAAGGTTGGAAGACCTGTAAAGGCCAAATTATAAAATAGCTGAAAGATAAGACTGGTGTCTTTCTTGTAGTACATCTAGCATCACCATTTAAATCCTTACCACATGTATTTTACATTACTAGTAAGGTGAATATCATCATGGTCCTGATACATCAATACACTTTTGTACTTTTGTCTTGTGAATATAAGTATGAAAGTGAAGTCACTCAGTCGTGTCCGACTCTTTGCGACCCCATGGACTGTAGCCTACCAGGCTCCTCTGCCCATGGGATTTCCCAGGCAATAGTACTGAAGTGGATTGCCATTTTCTTCTCCAGGGGATCTTCCCAACCCAAGGATCGAACCCGGGTCTCCCACATTGTAGACAGATGCTTTACCCTCTGAACCACCAGGGAAGTCAGTAATATATATGTGTATTCATATGTATATAGTGTTAGTCACTTAGTCGTGTCCACCGCTTTACAACTTCATGGACTGTAGCCCATCAAGCTCCTTTGTCCATGAAATTCTCCAGGCAAGAATACTAGAGTGGGTATCAATGGGTAGCCATTCCCTTATACAGGGGATATTCCTGACCCAAGTATTGAACCTAGGTTTTCTGCATTGCAGGCAGATTCTTTACCACCAGGGATTCTGTATTCTTCTGAGTCACCAGGGAAGCCCATTTATGTATATCAGTTCAGTTCAGTTTAGTCGCTCAGTTGTGTCCGACTCTTTGCGACCCCATGAATCGCAGCACACCAGGCCTCCCTGTCCATCACCAACTCCCAGAGTTCACTCAGACAAACATCTATCGAGTCAGTGATGCCATCCAACAATCTCATCCTCTATCGTCCCCTTTTCCTCCTGCCCCCAATCCCTCCCAGCATCAGAGTCTTTTCCAATGAGTCAATTCTTCACATGAGGTGACCAAAGTACTGGAGTTTCAGCTTTAGCATCATTCCTTCCAAAGAAATCCCAGGGCTGATCTCCTTCAGAATGGACTGGTTGGATCTCCTTGCAGTCCAAGGGACTCTCAAGAGTCTTCTCCAACAACACAGTTCAAAAGCATCAGTTCTTCTGCATTCAGCTTTCTTCACAGTCCAACTGTCACATCCATACATGACCACAGGAAAAACCATAGCCTTGACTAGACAGTTTGTGTATATAGATGTAAGTATATGAATATGAGGTAAAGAACCTACCTGCCAATGCAGGAGAGGTAAGAGACACAGGTTTGATCCCTGGGTCATGAAGATTCCCTGGAGTAGGGCATGGAAACCCACTCCAGTATTAATGCTTGGAGAATATATATTATATAAGTAAAATGTATGTATCCCATAGGTTAATAAATAATATACTAATACATTAATTGCTGTTTTTAGATCAACTATCCCTTAGTTATAATTTTCTCACAATTGGCAGTGATCTTGAATCAGTTAACATACTGATCTATTAAGGCAACATTTTGCTGTTTCAGTGACATAAATTATTCCCTTCTTATTTACAGTAACCTTTTACAGTCTACAACCTGTGAATTTTATAACAGAAGCCTGTTTCGTATGTCACAAGCCTGTGACATAACAAAACATCATTTGAAGAAGGAAACTATGGGCTGAAGAAAGTTCACATTGAAGTTCTGGTAGTAGTAAGCTCCAAATTTGTAGCCTTCTGCATAGTCAAATTTCTTTTTTAAAAAATATATTCTTCAAGTAAAATTTAAGCCAAAAGAAAAAAATGATTATTTTCATTCTGGTAGCTTTTCTGCCTTTATAAACTGAGTGGTTTCACTGTTTATTATTGTTAAAAGGACCTGTGGGCACCTAAGTATATTTCTGGGGCTGCCAAGTTTTGTTCAGTGTCAGTGTTAAGCACTTGGAGGATTGGGAAGATACAGTGGACATCCCTCTGGCTATAAGATAAAGATATGTAACCAGTACAACCCATTC
Organism: Neotragus moschatus; assembly: GCA_006410615.1. Taxonomy (NCBI): domain Eukaryota; kingdom Metazoa; phylum Chordata; class Mammalia; order Artiodactyla; family Bovidae; genus Neotragus; species Neotragus moschatus. Next base: position 937,713 of record SJYA01000124.1, read on the forward strand.
ATAGACAGCTGAAAATGACACTCCAGCATGTGTGGATAACCATGACTTCAGCTGAAACTACATAATAAAAAATCCTTTTAACGCAATTATTACAATGTAAAATTCCTGTGCCTATGAACCCCTCAGCAGAATTAACTCATAAAAAGTCAATTTGAGAGCTAACGTGGGACTCAGAAATTTTCAAGAAACACAGAAACATTAAAGGGGCATGAATAATTTTTGTCTGGAAGAATTCAGCATGATTTAAAATGTAATAGAAATTCTCTTAATTTGAGAAAGAATGTATCACCAATAGATGCTTTGGTGGTGGTTTATTCACTCAGTCATGTCCGACTCTTGAGACCCCCATAGAGTCTTGAGACTCTTGAGGACTGTATATTCCTCTGTCCATGGGATTCTCCAGGACAGAATACTGTAGCAGGTTGCCATTTCCTTCTCCAGAGTCTCTTCCCAACCCAGGAATAGAACCCAAGTCTCCTGCATTGCAGGCAGACTATCGACTTAGCTACGAAGGAAGCCCCTAGATACCCTGGGTTGTACTAACAGGCAGAGATCAAAACTGTCTCACTGTCCCTTGAGGTTGAAATGTTATTTGTATGCCAAAGAAAGATAATTTGTTTTTACCAAATGTCAACCAAACATTTCTTTTTTCTTTTTTAAACCTTGTCAATTTAGATTTATATACTACTCTTCTCCCCAAAATATTGATGGCAAACTCACTTTCCTCTACATTTTTGGATTGAAAATTTACCTAAAGCTTCTTCTCTTTTTTTATTGTTTATCTCACCCAGATGTATGCATATCAGTGTTTCTTATCTGTTTTTTAATTCAAATATTAACATTTTATTATTTTCTTATAGGATCTATAATTCTTTTTATTTTTGTCCTTTTTAGCCCCCATCTCTTTTTAAAATAAGCGCTCTGAGAAAGTTGGTCAAATGCTTTTAGTAGTCTTTCAAGACCAACCTACTAGGTAGACTTTCATGTTCTTTCCTATTCCAGTTAAGGGGTCTGACATTTCCTGTATTAATGATTATCATGTTAATTATTTCATTTATCTGAATCCAAGCTAATTTTCTATCTTTTTTGTTGGACTCTCATTCATCCACTTGTACCCACACACATATATTTCCTTAAAAACCACTAAGACATTTCTTGAGTTATTTCAACATTTGGAAAATTTATACCCTTGAATAGTTAGAAAATTTGTATTAATCTTTTGAAATCTAGGGAAATAAAGCTGAATTTTTTAAGCTTTCCAAGATAATCATAAGGATATATATTTTTTGTATTCTCATGGCATATATCTGTGGACAATTATAGCTGATTCTAGTACTAAATCAATAGATACAATTTATTGAATACTTATATATTAAACACAAAAAAGCATTACTCTTTTTAATTTTAAAAAATAGTATTGTTGAATAGGTAAACTTACTATGTGTGTAAGTCATAATGCTATCATTTTAATCTAGGTTTATCTGATTTTTAAGAATCCTGTACACTGTCCCTAAGTAACAGCTCCTATTGCACGTTATTTGAAAACTTATTTCAATAGACTGAAGTAAACTAAAACCCTAGAGCACAAATCTTATCTATTATGGTTAAGAACTACTAGTTTTTAACTACTGCTGGGAGATTTCTTATATTTAATAATTAACAAATGAATGAAAAAACAATGTAATTGATTTGAGCTGTACCAGAGAAAAAATTGAGTACTTCATTTGAAAAAAAAATCATGAAATCTTTAATTATAACATCAAAAGGTATATATAAGTATAATATTTGTGTTTTTTCCAAGATTCTACATTAATACACAAAATTATTTTCTTAGGTATTGAATTCCTTACCATAAAATATTTTTAAATTGTTATTGAAACCATGAATTATTCCAGTCATTAAACTAGAAGATTAGACAGACAAAGAAGTAGGACAGGATAGACTTACCAATGTAAAACTGAGGTCTTAACCATTTATTATCTGATAATAAATACTTAAATAAATAATCTGATACTTTTCAAAGAAAAAACAAAAATAGTTTCAAAAGCCTGTTTATGTTCCAAGTTGTGAAATTTCCTTCCATTGAACTAAATTTCTCCTGAACTTTCAAATCTTCAAACGGAATTTCTTCCTATGTTCAGCTGTCGAGAAATTTGCAGTATGGCATTATACAGCTGTCAGATTCTACCCACGGGACCTGATTTGGCAGTTTACACAAGCAATACTTCTACTGACACTAGAGCCAGTTACCGTTTTTAGCATTTGTTGAGAATGAAGAAAAGAATTGCTTCATTTGGAAAAATCTTCTTAGAAATTCTTCTACACATGAAAAGAGAAAATTTTAAAGTAATCAACTAAGCTTTTCAAAGTATATTAAAAAAAATCAAAACCCAGAACACATTGTTTCAACTGCAAAAAATTTATGAAAATACTAAAGATAATTTTATATTATACCTTATGTGCTTAGTCACTCAGCTAGCTGTCTGACTCTTTGTGACCCCATGTACTTAGCCTACCAGGCTCCTCTGCCCATAGGGATTCTCCAGGAAAGAAAAATGTAATGGGTTGCCATGCTCTTCTCCAGTGGGTCTTTCCAACTCAGGGATCGAACTTGCACATCCTGCGTCTTCTGTATAGCAGGCATATTCTTAATGCACAACTTTAAGAGAAAATGATGAGTTAGGAAATTTATAAGAAACCTCTACTCAAACTTAAAATCAGTCTTTACATTCAAAGGGCTTCCCTGGTGGCTCAGATGGTAAAGCATCTGCCTACAATGTGGGAGACCCAGGTTCAGTCCCTGGGTTGGTAAGATCCCCTGGAGAAGGAAATAACAACCCACTCNAAATTTAGAAAACTCAGCAGTGGCCACAGGACTGGAAAAGGTCAGTTTTTATTCCAATCCCAAAGAAAGCCAATGTCAAAGAATGTGCAAATGACTGCACAACTGCACTCATCTCACATGCTAGTAAAGTAATGCTCAAAATTCTCCAAACCAGGCTTCAACAGTGAATCGTGAACTTCCAGATGTTCAAGCTGGATTTATAAAAGGCAGAGGAACCAGAAATCAAATTGCCAGCATTCCTTGGATCATCAAAAAGGCTTTGACATCTACTTCTGCTTTGTTGACTATGTCAAAGCCTTTGACTGTGCGAATCTCAACAAACTGTGGAAAATTCTTCAAGAGATGGGAACACCAGAGAACCTAACCTGCCTCCTGAGAAATCTGTTTGCAGGTCAGGAAGGAACAGTTAGACTGGACATGGAANATTCCTTGGATCATCAAAAAGGCTTTGACATCTACTTCTGCTTTGTTGACTATGTCAAAGCCTTTGACTGTGCGAATCTCAACAAACTGTGGAAAATTCTTCAAGAGATGGGAACACCAGAGAACCTAACCTGCCTCCTGAGAAATCTGTTTGCAGGTCAGGAAGGAACAGTTAGACTGGACATGGAACAACAGACTGATTTTAAATAGGGAAAGGAGTATGTCAAGGCTGTATTTTGTCACCCTGCTTATTTAACATATGCAGAGTACATCATGAGAAATGCTGGGCTCAATGAATTGCAAGCTGTAATCAAGGTTTCCAGGGGAAATATCAATAACTTCCGATATGCAACTGACACCACCCTTATGGCAGAAAGCAAAGAGGAACTAAAGAGCCTCTTAATGAAAGTGAAAGAGGAAAGTGAAAAAATTGGCTTAAAGCTCAACATTCGGAAAACTAAGATCATGGCATCTAGTCCCATCACTTCATGCAAACAGATGGAGAAGCAATGGAAACAGTGACATACTTTATGTTTTGGGGCTCCATAATCACTACAGATTGTGACTGCATCTATGAAATTAAAAAATACTTGCTCTTTGGAAGAAAAGTTATGACGAACCGAGACAGCATATTAAAAAGCAAAGACAACACTTTTGCTGACAAAGGTCCATCTAGTCAAGGCTATGGTTTTTCAAGTAGTCATGTATGAATGTGAAAGCTGGACTATAAAGAAAGCTGAGTGCTAAAGAACTGATGCTTTTGAACTGTGGTGTTGGAGAAGTCTCTTGATTGTTCCTTGGACTTTAAGGAGATCCAACCAGTCCATCCTAAAGGAAATCAGTCTTAAATATTCATTGGAATGACTGATGCTGAAACTGAAACTCCTATACTTTGGCCATCTATAAGAAGAACTGACTCATTGGGAAAGACCCTTATGCTGGGAAAGATTGAAGGCAGGAGGAGAAGGGGATGACAGAGGATGAGATGGTTGGATGGTGACTCTATGGACATGTGTTTGGGTAAACTCCAGGAGCTGGTCATGGCCAGTGAGGCCTGGCGTGTTCCAGTCCATGGGGTCCCAAGAGTCGTATACAACTGAGTGACTGAAATGTAATAGACTTATATTTAAAATGGATTATTAATGAGTATCTACTGTATAGCATAGGCAACTCTGTTCAATATTACGTAAAAACCTAAACGGAAAAAGAATTTGAGAAATAATGGGTATGATACCAAGTCCAAGTTTACTCTGCTCACCGCAAATAGGCCAATGAATCTAACAGGCCAGGTGTTGAGGCAAGAAAGAGACTTTAAAATGGAGCTGGCAGACCAAGAAAATGGCAGGCCAGCACCTCAAAATAACCATCTTATTAAGATCTGGATGCCCGGCTCTTTTACAGATCTGAGAAAAAGAAGCAATGAGGAACAAAAATAAAAAAGCAGAATAGAGAGGAAGATGCAGTGGAGAAGTAAAGTGAAAGGGTCTTCAGTCTTGTAAAGCATCTCCAAGGGAATGTCTAGTCTCCGAAAGGGATGTGTTAATCTCTTCTCTTCATAGGTGGACAGGGACTATCTCTCTAAGAGCTGAACAAAGGCAGTTTAGTTTATAGTCAAGCAGAGGGGCAGGGTCCTCCAGGCAAGCCTTTGAGTGTGATTATAATAATAAAAGCAAGTCAAAGATATAGTTTCCAACATGGAGTCAGAATTGGCTTCCTCCCTGCAAGAGATACATGTATACATATAAGTGAATTACTTTGCTTTATAGCTAAACTAACACAAATTTGGTAATCAACTATACTTCAATATAAAGTAAAAGTTTTTTTTTAAGTCAACCTTTATATGAAAATTCATTGAATAATTTTTCTTTTTGAGTAAAAATTTTAAAAAGGTTTATAAAGATAGTGTTTACAACTAATTATTTTGAACACTCAATCCTTATTTTAGTAAAATATAGCCCACCTCAACATAAAGAAAAGAACATAAAAGAGGAGGCAAATGAAGAATAGCACAGTAAAATCAGTAGTAACTAGGGTCATAAAGAAGTTGTTGATGATATTTTAAAAAGACAATGTATTGAATGGAGAAGAAAGCAGTTATTTGTCACATTGCACTGCCTGCTTTCTAGAACAACATGAAATATATTCCTATGAAAAATTCACCCTTCTTATACAAAGAATATGTAGTTAGTAGTATCCCTTATTTGGTAAAATCCATTGGTAAAAAGACACAATGCATTTATATGCACAAAATAAAAGACCCAAAGAAAACCTCTAAAAGAAGAGGTAGAAAAAATAGAGGCAAGCAAATTATTTGGGTCAGAAAGGAATGCTGGAATGTAGAGAGAAGATGATCATAATCACAGGCTATTAGAGCTGAAACAACCCTTAAAGATATTCTTGTCCAAAGCACTCAATGTTTTTGTTAAACCTAAAGAACTGATTTTCAAGGTTACACAATTACTGAGTGAAAAAAAGAGAACCAGAATGCTTAACTCTTGGTTCCCAACTCTGTACTCTGGTCTCACAGAACTTAAGTCTAAATTGCTTCAACTGTTCTGCAAAGTCTGTGGGAAAGAGGAAAAGAAGAATCTATCTTACATGCAAAGTACAGGATCCAGTGTGTCCCTATAGATTCATTATATTTCAATCCAATATTGTCTGTGTCTTGCAATAGAGCTGAAGAAGTTGGCCACATACATATTCTAAGCATCAATCCTAAAATATTTTAAGGTTAGCTTCAAATATTTTATTTATGTTAGTATTAAGCCACTTCTTTTCTGATGATGCTTTCCCTGTATAATATGGGCAATGCTTTCTCTGAGCAACAACATCCTCAGAATGAGCTTCAAGCACTTTTTCTGGATCTTTTTTCTATGTCTCGCTAAGTCTTCATACAGGAGGTCAGTAGAAATTTTAAAGTTACATCCCAAAGACATTTTATTTACTAAGGTCTTCCTATAACCGTATGCTTGAGATCTGGGCTGTAAGTTTTTGTGTTCATAAAATAGATAATATAGCAAGTATTATCTTCATATTTTATTCTTTGCATTCCCCTGCAGAGTATCTCAACTGAATTAAAAGCCATTGTTGTATGAAATTTAAACTGAAATTCTAGGAAACTGTATTGGAAATATTTCCTTTCTTCAAAGACTTTAACCATCATGTAGAGACATAACAGGAGATTAAAATATAAAAGCATATACCAATACACATATAATTTTTGTCACAGTGTTGAAGAATATGTAGTTCATGATTTAATTCAAAACTCCTGGGACTTCCTTTGTGGTCCAGAGGTTGNATATTTCCTTTCTTCAAAGACCTTTAACCATCATGTAGAGACATAACAGGAGATTAAAATATAAAAGCATATACCAATACACATATAATTTTTGTCACAGAGTTGAAGAATATGTAGTTCATGATTTAATTCAAAACTCCTGGGACTTCCTTTGTGGTCCAGAGGTTGAAATTCTGCCTTCCAGTGTGGAGGACAGGGTTCAATCCCTGATTGGATAACAAGAATTCCACGTGCCACAGGGCAGCTGGGCCAGATCACTGCAACTGAGACATGATGCAGCCAAATAAATAAATAAATACTTTTAAAATTAATTAAAAAGTTTAAAATAGATTAATTTGCTTATAAAAATTATGAGGGCTTATATTTGTAACTATTTGCTAAGTCACTGTAGTTGTGTCCAACCCTTTGTGACCCTGTGGACTGTAGATCACCAGGCATCTCTGTTCAAGGGATTCTCCAGGCAGCAATACTGGAGTTGGTTGCCATTTNTTTAAAATTAATTAAAAAGTTTAAAATAGATTAATTTGCTTATAAAAATTATGAGGGCTTATATTTGTAACTATTTGCTAAGTCACTGTAGTTGTGTCCAACCCTTTGTGACCCTGTGGACTGTAGATCACCAGGCATCTCTGTTCAAGGGATTCTCCAGGCAGCAATACTGGAGTTGGTTGCCATTTCCTTCTCCAGGGTATCTTCCTGACCCAGGGATCGAACCCACATCTCTTAAGTCTCTTGCATTGGCAGGCAATTCTTTATCACTAATGCCACCTGAGATCATTTAATGTATGTCGATAAAGTAAAATAAATTTCCACACAGGGCCATGAATACCAGTAAATTATTTCAACATATGCAAAATGTATGAGAAATTGCTTAGTGTTTCTAAATATCCATTCTCTCTTCCCGTCTCTCTTTCTTTCTGCTTTGAGTTTTAGCAGAACATATTGCCTTCAAGGTAGTGATGACACCTTCTAGGCTCTCTTGCAGCTACATGTAGCCACGTGATTAAATTCAGGCCAATAGAACTAAGCAAAAGTGAGGTTTAAAACTTATTTGAAAGTATATGAGACATGCTTTCACATCCTTGAAAGCAAATCTAACTGCTTCACTCTCTCCTTTCCCTTATTACTCTCTGGGGGTGAGGTTAAGAGGAAGGTACCACAGGAACATCCTCTTTGATCACAGAAATGATAGACATATATTGAGAATAGTATGTATTATTTTTTTGAGGTAAGACCAATACTGGAGTGGGTTGCCATTTCCTTCTCCAATGTGGATAATAGGAAGGTATATTATATGAATCTTAGAAGTTCCCTTGTCATCTAGGAAGATAGAGATTTAGTTTTAAAGATGGATGCATGTAATTTTAGATGAACCAGTATTATAAATTCATATATAATTTATAGAAGAGTGATAGATGATATTTTCTTTTGGAAATACCTTAAAAAAGAAACAGATTTAAACCCCAGATTTATATGAAAAGGTGATTTTGTAAATATCTAAGCAATTATAATAGAAAAGTCAGGGCCATTCCACTGTCAGGAACAAATCTAAATGTTTTTTGAAGTGACCTCAACATTGAAATTGTAAATGTCCCAGGAATGTTCTTTAAGGGACATCTTAGTTCAGGAGCTCAGCAATGTCCTCCATGGACTCCATTTTTCGAGATTATGGAACTCCAACGTGCTACTGCTTCAAAAGACTCAAAGGATCAAAAGAATCCTTCTGTCGGGATTGTTCAACAAAACTGAGTCCGTTATTTCGGCATTTTCCCTATTTCACTTCAGGAATATTTCTTCCAAGTTTAGATAGTGATGTTGTCACATGTAGAACTTTGAAAATAATCAATAAAAATCTGGCAACATTTATTTTTAGAAGGAAAGGGAATGATTTATATGTTTCTTCCTATTTTTGAGTCATTTCATGAATCACTGTGTGTGCCAGTTCTTATCTTGTTTCACCTCATGCCTCTTTCTTTCATAATTACTCCCACAGACACCAGCTCCAGTAGAAAATGTGAATCTTCATCTCTATATTAAATTATCCTCAAACATATTTTATAAAATTCTGCATGCCAGATTATCTAGACAGGATCAATGACTCTCATATTATGAGTTATGAAGAATTATTAAAACCTGGAATAGTAGGTTAGACTGATTTTATCATGTGCTGATGAGTGTTTGGTAAAATACAGGAGACAAGAGTATAACGAACATATACTGTTTAAAAAAAAGAAAAATAAGAGTTAGGAAAGTGGGTTGGTTTTGGTAAAGTCATAGTACTACTAGGTCCTATCTAAAAATGAAAGAAGGCAGTGACTGTATAAATTTTTTAACAAGATGTACTGAGAACATGTGCTTACTAAAAATGATGTAAATTCTATCTTCAGTTCAGTTTTGCACTCAGTCATATCTGACTCTTTGTGACTGGACTATAGTCCACATATAGCACGTCAGGCCTCCCTGTCCATCACCAACTCCTGGAGTTTATTCAAACTCATGTCCATTGAGTCAGTGATGCCATCCAACCATGTCATTCCCTTTTATGTCCTTCTCCTGCTATCAATCTTTTCCAGCATCAGTGCCTTTTCAACTGAGTCAGTTCATTGCATCAGGTGGCCAAAGTATTGGAGTTTCAGCTTCAACATCAGTCCTTCCAATGAATATTCAACACTGCTCTCCTTTAGGATGGACTGGTTGGATCTCCTTATAGTCCAAGGGACTCTCAAGAGTCTTCTCCAACACAGTTCAAAAGCATCAATTCTTCAGCACTCAGCTTTAATTATAGTTCAGCTCTCACATCCATACATGACTACTGGAAAAATCACAGCTTTGTTTAGACAGACATTTGTTGGCAAAGTAATGTCTTTGCTTTATAATAGGCTGTCTAAGTTGGTCATAACTTTTCTTCCAAGGAGTAAGTGTCTTTTAATTTAATGGCTTCAGTCACCATCTGCAATGATTTTGGAGCCCCCCAAAATAAAGTCTCTCACTGTTTCTACTGTTTCCCCATCTATTTCCCATGAAGTGATGGGGCTGGATGCCATAATCTTAGTTTTCTGAATGTTGAGCTTTAAGCCAACATTTTCAGTCTCCTCTTTCACTTTCATCAAGAGGCTGTTCAGTTTTTTTCATTTTCTGCCATAAGGGTGGTGTCATCTGCATATCTGAGGTTACTGATATTTCTTCCAGCAATCTTGATTCTAGCTTGCAATTCATACAGTCTAGTGTTTCTCCTTATGTACTCTGCATAATTTAAATAAGCAGGGTGACAATATACAGCCTTGACGTACTCCTTTTTCCTATTTGGAACCAGTCTGTTGTTCCATGTNCATATATAATTTATAGAAGAGTGATAGATGATATTTTCTTTTGGAAATATCTTAAAAAAAAAAAACAGATTTAAACCCCAGATTTATATGAAAAGGTGATTTTGTAAATATCTAAGCAATTCTAATAGAAAAGTCAGGGCCATTCCACTGTCAGGAACAAATCTAAATGTTTTTTTGAAGTGACCTCAACATTGAAATTGTAAATGTCCCAGGAATGTTCTTTAAGGGACATCTTAGTTCAGGAGCTCAGCAATGTCCTCCATGGACTCCATTTTTCGAGATTATGGAACTCCAACGTGCTACTGCTTCAAAAGACTCAAAGGATCAAAAGAATCCTTCTGTCGGGATTGTTCAACAAAACTGAATCCGTTATTTCGGCATTTTCCCTATTTCACTTCAGGAATATTTCTTCCAAGTTTAGATAGTGATGTTGTCACATGTAGAACTTTGAAAATAATCAATAAAAATCTGGCAACATTTATTTTTAGAAGGAAAGGGAATGATTTATATGTTTCTTCCTATTTTTGAGTCATTTCATGAATCACTGTGTGTGCCAGTTCTTATCTTGTTTCACCTCATGCCTCTTTCTTTCATAATTACTCCCACAGACACCAGCTCCAGTAGAAAATGTGAATCTTCATCTCTATATTAAATTATCCTCAAACATATTTTATAAAATTCTGCATGCCAGATTATCTAGACAGGATCAATGACTCTCATATTATGAGTTATGAAGAATTATTAAAACCTGGAATAGTAGGTTAGACTGATTTTATCATGTGCTGATGAGTGTTTGGTAAAATACAGGAGACAAGAGTATAACGAACATATACTGTTAAAAAAAAAGAAAAATAAGAGTTAGGAAAGTGGNTATGTAGGTGGTGACTGGTATTCCATGTAAGCCAAGTTATTCAGTCTCTTTTCTCTGCTAATTTTCTAATCCCTCTATATCTGTAATTAAACAAGTTTTTCCTCGCCTATCCATCTCCGCCTTCGAATCATCCTGGATCCACCGGAGCTAGACCCCGGCACCCTTCTCTTTCAGAATTTTCCACAGCATATTGTGATCCACACAGTCAAAGGCTTTGGCATAGTCAATAAAGCAGAAATAATTTTTTTTTCTGGAAATATCTTGCTTTTTTGATGATCCAGTAGATGCTGGCAATTTGATCTCTGGTTTCTCTGCCTTTTCTAAATCCAGCTTTAACATCAGGAAGTTCACAGTTCACGTGTTGCTGAAGCCTGGCTTGGAGAATTTTGAGCATTACTTTACTAGTGTGTGAGGTGAGTGCAATTGTGTGGTAGTTTGAGCATTCTTTGGCATTGCCTTTCTTTGGGATAGGAATAAAAACTGACCTTTTCCAGTTCTGTGGCCACTGCTGAGTTATCCATATTTGCTGGTATATTGAGTGCAGCACTTTCACAGCATCATCTTTCTGAGTTTGAAATAGCTCAACTGGAATTCCATCACCTCCACTAGCTTTGTTTTTTGTGATGCTTCCTAAGGCCCACTTAATTTCACATTCCAGGATGTCTGGCTCTAGATTGGTCATCACACCATCGTGATTATCTGGGTCATGAAGATCTTCTTCGTACAGTTCTTCTGTGTATTCTTGCCACCTATTGTTAATATCCCCTGCTTCTGTTAGGTCCATACCATTTCCATTCTTTATTGGGCCCATATTGCATGAAATGTTCTCTTGGCATCTCTTAATTTTCTTGAGGACATCTCTAGTCTTTCCCATTCTATTGTTTTCCTCTTTTTCTTTGGATAAATCACTGATGAAGGCTTTGTTATCTCTCCTTGCTATTCTTTGGAACTCTGCATTTAAATTCTATTTAGTATTCTATTTAGAAATTCTACTTCACACCTGCGAAATCCTTAACAGTCTTGTAGAATTTTTGTTGTAACTAAACACATTGCTATGGATGGTTTCAGTTGTTCATGTTCTATACATTTTATTTTCAATTGCATGTAATATTCTATTATTAACAGAATTTTCAATTATTATGTTATTATTCAATGCTATATAATATTCAGTCTGCACAACTCTGAAGAAAAATTGTTCATGTTCCCAGATATTTAAGAAACTTCTTAGAAACCTGACTAAATCATTTTCTCACTTTCTTAGAGCTTTTGATTAGTGTTTCTATGAAATTTAAAGATCTGTTTAAACCATTTATTCACCAGTATAGTGGAGTTCCCATCTCACATTTAAGATAAGCATACATGCAGGCTCAGTCATTCAGTCATGGCAGACTCTATGTGATTCCGTGGACTCTAGCCCACCAGGCTCAGAAGACTTGGTTGTATAACTGGCTTGTTTTTCTGCTGTATATTCTTTTCCTTCAGGTCTGTCTACTCTGATNATCTGTTTAAACCATTTATTCACCAGTATAGTGGAGTTCCCATCTCACATTTAAGATAAGCATACATGCAGGCTCAGTCATTCAGTCATGGCAGACTCTATGTGATTCCGTGGACTCTAGCCCACCAGGCTCAGAAGACTTGGTTGTATAACTGGCTTGTTTTTCTGCTGTATATTCTTTTCCTTCAGGTCTGTCTACTCTGATCTGGTCAGTGTTTCATAAGGCCAATCTCTAAGGTCTGTATCAATGGTGTTTTCTTACTCTTTATCTTTTGATTGAAGTTAATCAAAGGGAGGCACCAGCAAGAGAGTGGAGGGAGGAAGGAAGGAGAGGTCATGCTATTTGCTCACCAGCACTGCCCATTCCACAATATACTTTTTTAAAGCGTCACACATTTTTGGCACATATTTGGCATATCTCTTGGATGTTCAGAGATGCTGTGACACTTATGGATAAGACCAGTTTTTTTTTTTTTCTTTTCAATGAACTCTGCAATGCAAATACTAAAATGTACACTCTAATTCCTCCTTTTAGTTTAAGCTATACCTCTACAGGGAATATTGGCTACATATTGGGGTGAATTTTTATTCTGGAAAGGAAAATACTCAGATATCCTGTCTTTGAATTGACACAATTTCCTGTTTTCTAGGTAAGCAAAATTTTACTGTGGTCTTCTATTTAGAGTGTGGGTAATGGAATTCAGGTGATAGATGGAGTCAGTATCAGAACATTTCACAGAAGGTTTGGTGGGACTGTAGAAGTAAGTTACAGCTTTCTCATTTCAAATATATAATGGAGATACATAAACTTATTAACTGAGAAATCTTACAGTAATTGTGAAGGCTAATTTTGTAGTCAGAGCCAAGTAGAACTGCCTCCCATCTCTCACTGAAATAGTAAACAACATCAACACTGANAAGGTTTGGTGGGACTGTAGAAGTAAGTTACAGCTTTCTCATTTCAAATATATAATGGAGATACATAAACTTATTAACTGAGAAATCTTACAGTAATTGTGAAGGCTAATTTTGTAGTCAGAGCCAAGTAGAACTGCCTCCCATCTCTCACTGAAATAGTAAACAACATCAACACTGAATACTTGAGAAAATTATAGATGTTAGTGCAATAAGAAAGTCTGAATTATTCTAGGGTGATAATAGGATCTTCCTATCACATCTTTATTTAATTTGCCTGTCTGACCACTGCAAAAATTGGATGGGTCTTTGAGAATAACTGTGGATTATCACAGACTTATTCAGGCAGTGGTACTAATCACAACTGTGATTCCAGATGTGGTATTGTAACTATGACAAATCAGACATTCTCTACTTTTCAGCTATTGAATTTTCCAAGACTTGCAATTCAAGAACCAAGAAAAGAACTTCCCCAAGTATTGGCATAGGTGATTCAGCTTGATTATAAGGAGAGAAATGAAGGCTGTAAGACTATGCTTAAGATTCTAATCATTCTTTAGGCTCCCTTTTGTTATTCTTATGCCAATAAAGCATACCAAATAACACTCCTCAACATATCAAGACACGAATGAGAGTAAGGAAACACGGAATGTTGATAGAAGGACTGTTTAATGTCATCTTAGACTTCAAGACAAAGAACAGAAGTGGAGATTGTAGAAATAATTATTTTAAAATTTCCTAGTTTTTCCAGCTACCTTACCTGAAATCTGTGTGTGTCTTCATACTCAATCACTCAATTGTGTCTGACTCTTTGCCGCCCCCATGGTCTGTAGCCCACCAGGCTCCTCTGATCTTGGAATTTTTCAGGCAGAAAAACTAGAGTGGGTTGCCATTGCCTCCTCCAGGGGATCTTCTCGACTGTGATAAACCCCTACAAAAATACAGAGACTAATGAGATATTTTTACTCCCTCCAAATTGTTTACCCAGTTTTTCTTCTATCTAAACAAAAGACAAACACAGAATTTTGTCCTTTGAATTCATCTTCCACTGTTGGCTGACCTTTTATGCATTCTGGGAGGTTCTCCTCTTTGAATTTTACCATTCAGACTTGTTTTTCTCTCTGTCATCTTATTGGCTTTGACCTATAGGGAACACAAGGCACAAAGAGAGGACGGAGGTAGATATAGTAATATCTCCCCACTTCCATCCCTCTGTCTTGACCCTCTCCTCTACCAATGGCCACATCTTCACTGGATAGCTTTTTTTCCGTTACTACAGTTCTTTCTAGACACTGTAAACATCCAGGCTGAAATGACAGTAAGAATCACTGGTATTTAAAAATATTTGGATATTTCTGATTCTGAGATGCTTAACTTTTCCTTGTTGGTTTTCTTATCCTTTTTAAGAAAATGTTTTTATCTTATATTGGAGTACAATGTTGTGTTACTTTCAAGTGTATGGCAAAGTGATTCAATTATACATATGTCTTTATCTATTCTATTTCAAGTTCTTTTCCCATTTAGGTTATCTTTGACTAAAAAGATAAGCTTTGACTGCCAGATTGCTGATTGATACATTGTTTGGATGAAAAGAAAACAGTATTTCACTTAGAAGATGCACATTATAATATTTAAGAAATCTTTGAGAAGTGTCAGATAAGCTAGTATATAAAACACAGTATAGAGATGGCATTTTTGGAGAGATATTGAAAAATATATGAAATACCTGTCATTCCTAAAATGTAAAATAATGTGAGAAAAGTTAAAGTGTTAATCGTTCAGCCACTGTTCTCTTAGTCTTCACAATTTACTACAAGTTAAGCAAGATTATTATATTTAGAAAATTGTAGTGTTAAAATATCCACCCATAGTCTACCCTTTCAAATATTTATTTTGTTTTTATGCAGATACCTGTCAACTTTTTTATCAACATTTTTAACTAAAGAACTCATGTTAAAAAATAACTACAATAAAAGCAGTAACACTATCATTACATCATTACAGTATGATCCCTTCTGTTTAGAATCACATTCATATATACTGTCCCATCAACACTAATGTGTATTTGACTTGTTAATCACCTATCTGCACATAATAAAAGTGGCTATTATAAATAAGTTTTATTGCTGTTCCAGCAACTAAACATTAATAGAAAATAACAAGACAAAAAGTTCTAGAGGCGATAGCAACAGATCAATATTTATTCATTCACCTTTCTTTTTAATTTTGTGAAGAGGATATATATTATATGTGTGTGTGTATATATATATATATATATATATATATGTACACTTTGATCCATGTAAGTTAATTTAATTTTTACAGTGGGATTTTTGGCTTTGATGACTATGGGGTTTAAAAGAAGAAGGCTTCTACCTGCAGGTAGCAAAAAGATAAGTGAAATTATTTGAAAAAAAAATCCTATCTACCTATGCAAGAGTTGTTTATCCTTCCAGTGTTAGCAGAGAACATACAGTTTGTAGATTGCTTTTGTACACTTTGTATACATGTGAGTTGTCAAGAAAGGAAAGAAATAAATTTCTTCAAAATTTTTTATCAAATAGTCCCCTTATTCTTGATATAGAGAAAACAAGGACTAACTCCTTAGCTTTGGCAACAGCTGGCAGAGTTATAAAGCAAATCACAAAAATAGGATAACTTATTTCTGAACATAGAGAGAGTATAGAGGAGGAAATGATTCAATGGGATGAATTAAGGAAATAATTATTGAGGAGTAGACTACATTTATTTAGAAGTGGAAACAGAAGTTAAAGAACAGAAGTTAGGGTCTAATCCTTCAAGGGAAGTAAACTGTATGACTAACATAAATGTAGGTAGAAAATAAAAGAGAAGATGAAAAACTTTAAAAGAATGACAATATTGTGAATAATTATCAGGAAAGAATATACATTAGATTACTTATATTTTTTCTGAATATATACACTAGTTTATGAACTGCAGAAACAGCATAGCCTCATTTAAAGTGAATGCTTATAATGCATGTATCAAGTTATGACAAATTTCCTAGAAATCTAGGATCTTCAAACCATTAAATGTTACTTTTTATGATCCTGGGGGTCAAGATTCCTGCAGAGTTCAGTTGCACATGATTTATTTGGATTATGCATGAGGCTGCAATCAGCTTGTAATTTGACTGGAGTTGGATGACTACTTAGTTTCACTCATGTGCCAGGCAGCTGATGCTGAATGTGAGCCTTGATTTCCTTTCATGATTCCTCTTCCTCTAGAAGCATAGATGGTCATCCCTCAGAAGCTACGAGACATCTTATGAGCTATACAAGGAATAGGAGCCTGTCACTTCTGCCCATTTGAACGGCCAAAGCAAGTTCAATGCAGATACAATTAAATAGAAAACTGACTCCACACAGAACAGTAAGTACAGAGAAGAGAGGAATATTGAGCAACTAACTTTAGAGAACAAATTGTAGCACATTAGGAATATTGTATTATAGATCTGTCATATCTCTGTTTCTCACAAAGTTTGAATAAATGCAAATCCAAATTTTATTTGAAAATTTATCTATAATTGTACAAGCTAAAGATTGCCAGACCAAATCACTAGAAGCTACATATAACACTGTTCAACTTCAGCTGTCAAACATAAAAATAGCAACCAAACTATGAAAACTTAGTTTGAAACAAGTGCCATTTATATGAATCAGGGTTTTTGCCATGATTTTAGCAAAAGTTTTATTATAATTTAAAATCTTTTTTCCAAATTATAAACATTCTATTTCTATAATAATCTTCCAGTCACAGTACTGAAAAAGGAATTCTGAAAACAATTTAAAAAGCTGGGAATGGAAGTTAGATGATATCATATACTATGAATAAAGTTAAACAATCACCATTATATGAGAGATTTGTTTCTATAGTTGTTGCTCAGTCACTAAGTCATGTCCCACTCTTTGTGATCCTCATGGACAGCAGCAAGCCAAGCTACCCTGTCCTTCACTATCTCCTGGAGTTTGCTCAGATTCATGTCCATTGAGTAAGTGATGCTATCTAGCTCATCCTCTGCCACCCCCTTTACCTTTTGCCTTCAAGTTTCCCAGCATCAGAGTCTTTTCCAGTGAGTCAGCTCTTTGCATCAGGTGATCTAAGTATTGGACCTTCAGTTTCAGGATCAGTTCTTCCAGTGAATATTCAGGGTTGATTTCCTTTAAAATTGACTGATTTGATATCCTTGCAGTCCAAGGGACTCATGAAAGTGTTTTCCAGAATCATAATTCAAAAGCATCAATTCTTCTGTGCTCAGCCTTCTTTATAGTCCAGGTCTCACATCTGTACATGACTACTGTTTTGACTATATAGACCTTTCTCAGCAATGTGATGGCTCTACTTTTTTAATACACTGTCTAAGTTTGTCATAGCTTTCCTTCCAAGGAGCAAGCATCTTTAATTTCATGGCTGCAGTCACCATCTGCAGTGATTTTGGAGCCCAAGAAAATAAAATCTGTCACTGTTTCCACTTTTTCTCCATCTACTTACCGTGACGTGATGGGACTGAATGCCATGATCTTAGTTTTCTGAATGTTGAGTTTTAATCCAGCTTTTTCACCCTCAGTCAAGGCATGATCTAACAGAATTCCCTAACATTATATCTATTATCATGTCTATCCTGATGCAGAATGGATATCTATCCTANTCCATCTACTTACTGTGACGTGATGGGACTGAATGCCATGATCTTAGTTTTCTGAATGTTGAGTTTTAATCCAGCTTTTTCACCCTCAGTCAAGGCATGATCTAACAGAATTCCCTAACATTATATCTATTATCATGTCTATCCTGATGCAGAATGGATATCTATCCTAAACTAGGATACAAAATCACCTGACTTTGGAACTAAATGTAAGAGATACATGAAGGACTAAAAGAAGGAAGTAACATGCTTTTCTTCTTGTACATTATACCCAAATAAATCTTCCTGCTTTCTTTATGTAAAGCTTCTTTTAGAATGAACAACTTGATCAGTATACTTGAATGCATTAGTCTAACAAAGACAATTATCTCAGGTTTTGCTAAGGAAATTAGACTTTGTCTTGCTTTAGAATTTTTCACCTACTCTATGGTGGTAGGGAGTCACTGAAAATTTTAAAAGGGAAAGTGACAAGATTTGGAGAGCATCTCTAAGAGCAGTGTAATAAAAAAACAATAACAACAAAGAATTCTGGATAAAAATCCACTACAGAAGTTAAGGATAAATAAAAAGAGTGAGATGAAAGTGGTAGTAAAGGAAATGTATGATTAACAAGGTTCATATTGTAGGAGGGAAATAAGTTTGGGTGAAATGAGTATATGGAAAGAAAAATGGCATATCTTGTTCATGTTGTTAGCAATAACAAAAAGTAATATTTTATTCTAAATAAAATAACAAGATTATGATCATTGCATGGCTTCTCTAATGTTTGTTGTGGGGAAAGGAATTGATTCACATGACACCTATCAAATAAAAACTGTGTTTTCATTGATTTACATCTCCACCATTATACTGTTGGAATGACTTTACCTGATTATAAGAAATTATTGAGTTCCTTTGTCTTATTTCTTTCTAAAAACTGAAAAACATAAATTAATATTCCTGAGAGATTTATTTCTGATAACAATATTCATCCTATTTCTTCTGCAAACTAATAATGTCAATTGAAAAATTAAATTTACTCACAAATTTTGTTTTGTAAGTATTGCACTAAATATGGCCTTAAATCTTGTTAAATAACCTTAACAGCATATAAAATGTATAATTATTCTAAGTATTCAAGAAAAACTTCACAGTCTACCATAGAAAAAAAAAGTGAAGAAATAAGGAAATCGATAAAATTACCCAAAATGTAATTGAAAAATAAGAGACTTCTGATAAATAACTAAAATCAGTCATATTCATTTTGAAAATTATATTAGTAACTCGTCAATCAAAGGCATGTAAGATATTGTTTTATTTTCTCAAAAATTTTACTGTTGTAGTAATGTTCTGGTCAGAAGGAGAATGCAAATGTACTATATGCTTTCTACATGAGAATGTAACTTAGTTGAAATTTGCTCTCTAGGTTTTATGATAACATAACAATTCACTGGGGTTTTGATCACATTTTGGCAACTTCTACTAAATTTAAGTGTATGTGAATGATTGAATAGATTATTTGCAGCAAGCATCAAATCATCAGATTACGTCTTTAGATCTTCAAAACATCTATTCTCAAGTATGCACTATTTTCAAAATTTTTGAGGTACTATTTTTTAAAAGATTGTGTTGTTTAGTTGCTAAGTGTGTCCAACTCTTTTGAGATCTTATAGTTCACCAGGCTCCTCTGACCATGAGATTTCCCAGACAAGAATACTAGAGAGTGGGTTGCCATTTCCTCCTCCAAGGAATCTTTGGTACCCAGGGATAGAATCCATGTCTCTTACATTGCAGGTGGATTTTTTAAAGCTGAGACACCAGGGAAGCCATATAGAGGTATAAATGCCCCATAACAAGGATATATAAGGATTATATTATATCATTATTCTTACATATTTACTTTTTAAAGCTTATAAACATTATACCATGAAGAAAAATTAGTTACAAAGTTTAAAGACAGAAAAATTAGTTACAAAGTTTAAAGATGCTATTTCATGACAAAAAGTATGATCATAATAATAAGATTACTGTCCATTCTAAAAGAGATCAGTTCTGGGTGTACTTTGGAAGGAATGATGCTAAAGCTGAAACTCCAGTACTTTGGCCACCTCATGCGAAAAGTTGACTCATTGGAAAAGACTCTGATGCTGGGAGGGATTGGGGGCAGGAGGAGAAGGGGACAACAGAGGATGAGATGGCTGAGTGGCATCGCAGACTTGATGGACGTGAGTTTGAGTGAACTCCTGGAGTTGGTGATGGACAGGGAGGCCTGGAGTGCTGCGATTCATGGGGTCGCAAAGAGTCGGACACGACTGAGCGACTGAACTGAACTGAAGTTAGATATATTTAACCAAACATGATGCCTTAATAAATAGCAAACTTAGTCATTGAAGTGTTATTTTAAATGTTACAAATTGCCATCTTTTAATATTATAAAGAGAAAAAACCTCTTCTTTTTTTTAAGCTGGATCATCCTTTATGTACAAAATTGAAGAGGCTACTAGAAAGTGAATAATACTCTTAAAAAGCCTTCTAATGTACTCTTCCACACTTGTATTATTAGAGAGATCAAAAGGAATACTCTTGCATGAAAGACATTTAGCATTAAGGCATTAAGAAAAGAGATATAATTTACATAAATCTATAGGGCACAGAGAACAATAGAATTCTCTGGACTTGACACAGTGTTTTTAACTTCATTAAGATCATTCAAACAAATTCCATATCTACAGATTCTGAATAAGGTAAAAAATACTGCTCTCAGTAGCAATTAGCCATTTATAGTGTCTTCAAAACAGAGTTCCATGACAGGTGGAAAATTAGCAATGAACTTTCAGCAGATCCTGAACATCTGTTGAATATTAAAGGTCTAAAAATTAAAGAATTTTTAAAAATATTTAAACATTATCTAAAGTGAACTTTGCAAAAACTCTTATATTTCCCTCACAAAGTATCAGTTCAGTTCAGTCACTCAGTCATGTCCGACTCTTGGTGGACTTTTTCCACAAGGTGTAAAAAAAAAATTAATAATCAGTTTTAAGAGTTATCAGGACAATAGTATCAGATATCAGGGCAACATATCTACATAAGATACCAAATCATGATTAATAATAAATTTGCCAGAGCTATTTTTCCTTTAAAGGAGGGAAAAACTGATTGCATAAATCACTTTAGTAGTTTGAGAGAGACAAGTTTGAGGAGTCAAAACACTAATCCCCATGAATTATCAATGTTTCTTCAATTGACACCTCAGATCTAATTTAGTTTCTGCTTGTCTTCTGTTGCTGAATGATTTGTGCTGTGCATGTCAGTCTTTTTAAGAGGGCTGTTGGATGGTCTACAGGAGACTAATTTCTTCAAATAATCTTTTGCAGGTAACAGCTGTTCTGGCAATTCAAACAGCTGTGAAAAGCGGGAACAATTGTCATCAAGCTAGGGTAATGAGAGTTTATAGCAATGTTCCAGAGAGTTACCAGCTGCATCTTGGGTGTCACAAGCTTCTCAGGTTTTCTGATATCTCTTCATCATCATCCATTTTTTTATCATTTGATCTCATTTATAAGATGTTCTTTACTTTGAATTCCTCTGAATCATGAGGATTTTAGAAGACTGTCTCAGAATTGCAAAGAGGCAGAACATCCCATATTTTTCTAGTATTCCTCCATTTTACATGATAAGGTTTCTAAATATGATAATCAACAAGATATTTTCAAATGCAAAATGCTGAATAGGAGTTTTATGACACACACACATGCATACACAATAAATTTTTTCTGTTATGCATTTCTCATAATTCATATTCAAGGCAATATTAGACATATACATATAACATCCTTATATGTGTTTCCAGGTCACATTTACTTTGCCCACGATTTAGGTATTAGGAACTTTATCATCTCTTGTGCACAAATTTATGTGTATACTGTACCTATTTATGTTGCACTTGCAATCATTTGAACTAAATTTTATCTAAGTTCCTTTAATGTTCCTACTGCATGATTGCTATTCAAAGCCATGTTGGAGGAGGTCCAGTTGATTCATGACCTAAACCCAGGCAACAGGAGGATCCCACTGACCTCCAACCCCCATCCTTGGAAGGTGAGTTCTGCTTCTTTCCCCCACTCCCAGAAGCTACTCCCATATACAGCCTTGAAATTAAAATGTGATGTTGATGCTCTCTGAACTGGACATCTGACTGAATCCAGTTAGGATCTCTTTATAAACTTTTAAGATTCTGGCAGATAGGTGAAGAAATCTAATAACTTTGCAACTACCCAAAACAAGCATCATTAGTTCCCTTGCTTGTTAAACCTGCCACCTACCAATTTGACATGGTTTGCCTTTTCTTTAGTCTGTCTCTATCTTCCACATACATGGATGGTCCTAGATTATACTTGGGGCAGTTCCCAAGGAGGTTGCAAATCAATAAGTCAATTAGAAATGTAGCAATGTTACTGTCATTATCTTGCATTCATTTTGTGTTGACTAAGTCACAAAACTAGGTCTTATATTAAACATCTAGATTATATATGTTGCATTCCATTAGTAATCGACATAAATGTCACACAGCGTGACTACCTAAGATTAGCAGAGTAAGTAAAGAGTCACTTGTGGTTCAATAACAGTATCTTTCAGGTTCTTTGCCATTGTCACAGATAAAGTACATTGTAGTAATAAAACATAATGAGGTAAAATACAGATCATTTTTCAGCTGGAAAGGGCACTCCGTTCACTACAGCATAAGATATAAAGCAGCATTTTGGGTACCCCAAAATATATGGGAATCCAGTAGACATTGGAGTAGATCATTTTTATATTCCAGGAAATCTCTCCTTCAATTCCTGATATTGAACATCATATTTAGTCAAATTCTAGCATATCAGTCCAGGATGAAGGATTGAAAATCTGTAACCTGTGAAATGAGGGAGGATGAGAGAGGAATTGATAAGCAGTTCAGCAAGACTACAATAAAACTTCTTATGGGAATATAGTAGGGGTAGGGAAGATAATGAATAAGTTAGTAAAGATAAAAAGGAGAAAGGAAAGTTGCTTTTTCACATATAAACTTCACCTTCAAAATTTTATCCCATTGGCCTACAAAAGGATTTATTTTGTAGTTTTTGTGAAGGATAAATCCACATTAATTGAAGATCTCTTTTGTAGTAAGAAGATATTCAGTTTTAATGATTTTGCAGTTCATCACTCAATAATTTTCCATGTATACCAGGAAGAACTCAGCACATATATTGGTTAAGAAATATAAAGAAGTACAGTATTTGGTATCATAGGAGAAACTTATTGAACAGATAGCTAAGTTCAATTTAAAAATATCAAATGTTAGTGTTTGCATATAATCAAAATCTTCTATTTAGGGAAAAAAATATACATATATAGTTTTTTAAGATTTAAATGAATTTAGGGTATGTCCTGACAGTGATTTCCTTTACTGGTATTGTTGAGGCTTATTTTTTAGATTCATTAATGGAGCTGAAATATCAGTATAGCTTCAGTACAAAAACTGTAAAACTAAAGATTTATTCATATTATTAAACATCTATCATAGATGGTGTGTCTTTAACATTTTATCGGAAGTACCGTCACGCCCAGGTAGCAGATGAGGCTATACCTTTGTTAGCTAGTTATCACAGAACAATACTGGAAGCCTATACATAAGATCCTTTCATTTTAAAAAGAAAAAAAATTCAAACTAGAATAGCTTCTACCCACAAACATTTGTCATTACATCTTTCTAGTTATTATATCATTATTCTACATCATTCACCAGAGAACATTATTCTACATGTTAAATTGAGTGATGCACTGGAATGACAAAGTTTTAATCTTCACTAAAATTTTAAAAGACATACAGCTATATTTGGCTGAGAAAGCTGCCACTGATTCATTTATAGATTTTTTTTCCCCAACTGCAATAAAGTTGCAGTCTTTTTTTTCAAAGCCTATCATACATTATAAAAGAACAGTACTTCAATTAATTCAATTTCCAGGACAAGGAACTAGAAATACAATTACTTGAACAGGATGTGGTTTAGTCAGTTAAAGGGAAAATGACCTTTTAAAATTCAAAATCCATTTTAAAATTCAAAAATCTGTTTAAGATAAAAGTAACCTAATGATGACAGGTATAGTGATGTTATATCAATTTAGAAGCCAAAATATAAAATATCATAAGCACAGGAATTGGAATACACCAATTCTTGTGGCAATGNTGACAGAGGATGAGATGGCTGGATGGCATCACTGACTCAATGGACGTGAGTTTCAGTGAACTCTGGGAGTTGGTGATGGACAGGGAAGCTTGGCATGTTGCAATTCATGGAGTCACTAGGAGTTGGACACGACTGAGCAACTGAACTGAACTGAACTGAAATTAATACAGGCTTCCTTGAAACATGACAACTTATTATAGTAGGTCATGAACTAAAAATTTCTGATACACATTTTTGAACAAGATTATAACCAATGTATTGTACTTTCCTATGATAGCTATATAGGGAAAAACACTACCTTGTCTCATCATTTATTTAAGTAATTGCTGCTGCTGCTGCTAAGTCGCTTCAGTCGTGTCTGACTCTGTGTGACCCCATAGATGGCAACCCACCAGGCTTCCTCATCCCTGAGATTCTCCAGGCAAGAACACTGGCGTGGGTTGCCATTTCCTCTCCAATGCATGAAAGTGAAAAGGGAAAGTGAAGTCGTTCATTCGTGTTTGAATCTTCGCGACCCCATGGACTGCAGCCTACTAGGCTCCTCCGTCCATGGGAATTTTTAGGCAAGAGTACTGGAGTGGGGTGCCATTGCCTTCTCCGAATTAAGTAATTAATAAAAGAGTAAATACATGTGAAGCATCTATCACAGTGACTGAGACATGATAGTTCAGTAAATGGAAAGCCCATTTACTTTTTCTTTGTTTTTGAACCGAATTACAGCTGCTCAATTACATGCATATTCACCTCATGTGCAAAAACACACATACACACATTCACAGATCTAAAATGAGTTCTGGGTACAGTAACAATCAGTTTTGCCTAATTTTATCCAACATAATCTGGCTTATCAGATAAGATGCCCTATGACCACAGTTATTTTATTGTAATTTTATTTGTATTATCTTTTTAAAGATGAGTTTGTAAAGGGAAGAAACAATGCTATTTTAGGGGAAATTTGTATAGATCATGTTTTTGTGTTAACACCAACCTAAAAGATGTGTAAAACAGTTTCATGTCTTGTAAATAGCCTAAAGAAAGAAAGAAGTTCATAACAGACCTCGATTATATACACAGAAAGGACACCATTTCTTTCTAATTGTCTTATAAAGTGCATTTTCCTAAAACATTGCTACAGTCTTTCCAAAAATAGTCTAACATCTTCCTACAGAAGTTTTTAATTGGGTAATTTGATTAGTACATTGGTTAGAAATAAAAATCCTATTATATATTTATGGCATGATNGAAAGAAAGAAGTTCATAACAGACCTCGATTATATACACAGAAAGGACACCATTTCTTTCTAATTGTCTTATAAAGTGCATTTTCCTAAAACATTGCTACAGTCTTTCCAAAAATAGTCTAACATCTTCCTACAGAAGTTTTTAATTGGGTAATTTGATTAGTACATTGGTTAGAAATAAAAATCCTATTATATATTTATGGCATGATGATTGATTAATTTTCTTTAATAACTATTGTTTGTTTCTTGCCTCATTGCACATCAATGATTTTTTTTTAGAGGACTTACATGGAATTTCTAATTCTTTTTTCCACAAGCACAGTCTAGAAAAAATTAATTTCATGGATTTGATTCCAGAAGGAGTCACTCTGTGTATACAAATTATGAAACTGGTAAAGCACTGTATTTTGAGACACCAGCAAAACAGTAAGATTGATACAGGACCCTTAGAATTACTATAGCTGATGTTTGTGACCTATCTAAATCTTAGAAATCCATTCATTGTGGTTTCCTCTGCAAATGAAGAAAAATAATGTAATGTTAACAGTAATGTTAGTGTCTGTGGCATATTAATACCTCAACCCTATCCAATATTAAATGTCTTACAGGTGATTTTGAGTTATTTTATTCCGTCCTCCATTTTATTCCATCTTCCGTCTTTTGAGTTATTTTATTATTGTTTTATTCTGTCTTCCATTTTGTTTTCCTCAGTAAGAAGCTCTTAACTGTTTATAAAGTCAGTATCAGTGTCCTGTGTGAAAACATCAAGATCTAAGGGAAAGCCACAACCCCGAGGTCAAAGTGCCACAATTATTCCCTGTTTTACTGGAAGTGGAGGAATGTGAAGTGCCTTAATAATCCTTCCTCAATTCTGCCATGGCATTTGTCACCTAGACTCTAAAGAAACACACTAAATCTCTCATAAATCCAGGTTCCCTCCATTACTGGCTTTATTCATCCTCCATGTAAAAAAGTAAAATAAATAATTATTATTTTGGCCAGGTGGGAGACAAGATGTAAAATTCTCTCCAATGCCTTTGGCCCTTCTACTTCTCCACTAGCAATCATATTAGCACTTTCTTCTTTATTCTTCACAGCACATATTGCTCACAATCTGGTTATTATGATATTTTCACATAGAAACTGAAGTAAGCTACTTCTATAAACAACTAAACTCAGGTTTCCACTTTGGGCTTTTATGGAACATTAAGCTATGTAAATATGTCAGAGATTCAAGCTTTAGTCTTAGCTAGGGATTTAGTCATGAATGAAGATGCCCAGACTCTTCATATTTCCTCTCATGTACTCTTATATTGTAGAAAAATAAGATGTTAAGAAAAGAAAGTAATTGTTTTTGGTAATAGCTCTACTGTGTATTAATAATAAATAATCAACATTGACAGTTGTAGCAGCATGGAGCTGAACAAGTTACCAAGGTAAGAAGTTACTTGACAAATATTTATTTCAGCATAAAAGTGATATTGCTATCTTTGGTGCAGATAACAGCAAAGCAGGAACCAGAAAAGGAACACATTGTAGTCTGAAGAAGTTTCAGAATCAACATGAGCTATCTCTTCACATTTTCTTAGCAGGAAGTCAGTGAAATATCAGTAAAGTAGAAGACAAGTACATTGAAGTCTTGCTAACATCTACAGAAACAGAATTAAAATGATTCCATTGGTTTTGCAGTATATATAATCTTACCTCTATGGTAAAAAAGCAAAGTTAGAATAAAATACCAAGAGAACAATAAAAAAATCATAATGCTAATATTTTCTAATTTATTTTCAAATTCTTTCAGGAAAGGCAGTGTGATATCAGTAGAGGAGAGTTGTACTCTATGCATTTGGGATAACCTGTTCCTTAATGAGGAATATAACACTATGGGGTTCAAAGACCATGTACCAGAGGCAGCAAATATCCTTCAGCTCTCTGTATCATTACTGTAATGAGAGTCAAAACTAACTCTGGTGATATTTGTGGTATTGACTAGAAATATTTTAGAATCATTCTCATAAATATCTTAACAACCTTTTCATGATTTTCTACTCAGAATGAAACTTCCAGTAGTCCAGTTATGTACCAATAACATATTGATCTTAAATATACCCTTCTCTGAATTGCTGGAGCTAGAAGTATGCAAATAAAAGTTCCCAAATTCCTGTGCTAGGGTTTGATCAAGGTGAACACTGTTTGTGAATGATGGAGCTAGCAAATGGTGAGCAGATTAAAGATATTAATTATCTCTCCTTTTCTTTGCTTCTTTATAGCATAAAGTCAGTATCAGTGTCCTGTGTGAAAACACCAAAACACTTATAGGACATCAGTTCTATACCAGAAGTAGGCACTGGGGGTAACTTGATAAGTGAAATTCACAATCTGTGTTATTTTGCCATTGACCCTCCACTGAGTGCTGTTGTACACTTGCTCTGTGTTTCCTGGGTTGTAAGTTATAATCTTTACCTGTATAAAAGGAGCATGTTGCATAATCTTTGTCTTTGGCATGTGCCTGTGAGTGTGTGTTTGGTAGTGTCCGACTCTGTGACCCTATGGACTGTAGCCTGGTAGGCTCCTCTGTCCATGTGATTCTCCAGGCGAGAATACTGGAGTGGGTTGGCATTTCCGCACCCATGTGGAAATGGGTGTGTCCTGGAAATAAGAGTATGGATAGGAAGCCTATAGTACTCACTTCTAACTATTGGAGCAGATTGATATTTATTTTAAAAAAAAGACAAAGATACAAATTATCTAAATTTACTTGCATTGATTAAAAGCACATTATTTTGCATAAAATGTCAATATTACTTGAATGGAAGCCAAATATAAATATCTATGTTTATCTGTTTTCAGTGATAAAATATACTGGACACTAACCAATTCATGTTCTAGAGTTATTGTAATCATTATGTATCCTAAATAATAAAAAGAAATAAGGTAATTTTATTTAGATGTATCCATAATATTTCCTTATTACTGTCAAATAAATAATTTATCTCAATATGGAGGAAAAATGAATATACACTAATTCATTTAATAAACCTATATTGTGATCAATGTTATTAAACAGAAGACAGGAAATTTTAAGAAAAGCAGGAGAAAAAACAATGCTGCTAAACAAAAGACTACAGTTGTTAAGTTGCATAGAAGAAATGTATATTAGGTAAACACTAGTGATATAAAATAAAATTAGAAGTAGTATTTTATAAATTATCTTTAAGATTATGTGAAATGTTCAAAAGAAGTATAATACTGCTGCCACAAATGTGAAAATAATTGATGAAAATATGCCAAAGATAGGGATTTCCGAGGTAGCTCAGTGAAGTATCCACCTATACAGGAGACTGTGTGGGTTCGATCCCTGGGTTGGGAAGTTCCCTGCAGAAGGAAACGCCAACCCACTCCAGTATTCTCGCCTGGAGAAGCACATAGACAGAGGAGCCTACTAGGCTACAGTCCATAGGGTCACAGAGTCAGATACTACCAAGCACACACGCATAGGCATATGCCAAANGGCTTCCTATCCATACTCTTATTTCCAGGACACACCCATTTCCACATGGGTGCGGAAATGCCAACCCACTCCAGTATTCTCGCCTGGAGAATCACATGGACAGAGGAGCCTACCAGGCTACAGTCCATAGGGTCACAGAGTCGGACACTACCAAACACACACTCACAGGCACATGCCAAAGACAAAGATTATGCAACATGCTCCTTTTATACAGGTAAAGATTATAACTTACAACCCAGGAAACACAGAGCAAGTGTACAACAGCACTCAGTGGAGGGTCAATGGTAAAATAACACAGATTGTGAATTTCACTTATCAAGTTACCCCCAGTGCCTACTTCTGGTACAGAACTGATGTCCCATAAGTCGTTGATAAATCAATAAATGAGCAAGTAAATGGAGGGGGAGTTACTTTGGTTAAATACATACATATATATATATGTGTATATATATATGTATGTATGTATATATATATATAGTGTTGGGGAAAGGCATTCCAGGCAGAGAGGAAAAGAAAGAGGTAGATGTTCTTGATGATGGAAGAAAGGCTGGTGACTGAGCCTGGAAAATACTGACAAAATAAGAATGGTACCAGAGGGGCTGGAGAACAGGACGAGAACCAAACTCAACAGAATCTTGAAGATAGTATTAAGTTTTTTACATTTTATCTCAAGTACAATAGAAAATGATATGTTATGAGCCTAGGAATTGTATTATAACATCTAATTTTCACTTTGGGGTTTTCCATTGAACTACTAGGTGAAAAAAAGATGGGATAAAAAGGTTGTGTTGAGTAAAGAAGAAGCAGATAGGAGGATATAACAGTATTATTGAATGAAGATATTGGTTTGGATTGGAATAAATTTCCAAAAACACATGCATACAACATACACATACTCACAAAGAAGGAAAGCTTGGAGATTTGAAAGAGAAATGAATAGAAAAAGAATTATGTTCTGATAATTATGAGACCTGAATTCTGGTCCCTACTGAGCATTTACTAGCCATGTGTCTTTGCAAAAAAATTAAACCCATCTATGAAAGTAGGGGTACCCAGATAGTACAGAAGTAAGGAATCTTTCTGTCAGTGCTGGAGACACAAGAGATGCAGATTCAATCCGTGGGTCAGGAAGATCCCCTGGAGAAGGGAATGGCAAACCACTCCAGTATTCTTGCTTGGAAAATCCCATAGATAGAGGAGCCTGGTGGACTACAGTCCTTAGAGTCACAAAGATCTGGACACAGCTGAGCACATGGCATGCTGCACATGAAAGGAAAAATGAGAATTAGAGGAACTTTAAGGTCTCTTCTAGTTCTGCGACTGGAGATTATTTAATTTTAAAGGAAGACGCTGTTCAGCCTGAAATTTTTAAAGGTCAGTTAACCACAGTTCTCCAGGGAAATGTGCCACTAAAACAAAGATTTTCATAAGAATAAAAAATAAAAATCTGGTTTCAGAACATTGTAAGCAATGCTGAGTTTTAAGACATGAAATATTTTGCTAATTTTATAAATCATAGAAACTGATTTGAAAGCACGAAAGTTTAAGCACTTAAAAATCTACACTCTTGGAGTTTTTAAAAAAATCTCTCCTAAGTAAATTTTGAGTTAAAAAGGAATAAACTGCATTTGTATTAATATATATATATGAATATATAAATAGTCCAACTAAAAATATACACCCAAAATAGTGGCCAAGGTATAAAGCAAAATTAGGATAGATATATACATTATGATATTTTAAAGGAAATATATTGCTCTAAATACTTTCTGTACACATTAAGTTTTTAAATGGACTGTATGCACTGGTGATGAGCAACCTGTGAAACATTCCAGCAATGTATTTCTGATCAGCGTCTATTTTTAAACCTATGTCCTCCTTTAATTAAAGGAAGTGCCTTCATCTGTAATTGTTAAAATAAGGCATTATTCTGTTTTCTTTCTGGGATTCTGTGGTTTTCCACAACAGCCCCACTGCAATCTAGGGCTTCTCCGGTAGCTCAGCTGGTAAAGAATCTATCTGCAATGCAGAAGACTCCAGTTTCAATCCTGGGTCAGAAAGATACCCTGGCAAAGGGATAGGCTACCCACTCCAGTATTCTTGGGCTTCTCTGGTAGCTCAGCTAGTAAAGAATCCATCCACAGTGCAGAAGATCTCAGTTTGAAAAATTACCTAACAAACTCATAGTAAGTTCTCTCTCTGAAACACCTCACAGTTCCCCATGATGTACACCCCCTTTGCAGTGATGTCATCATCCCAATTTTGTCTGACTACAGATATGTCTCTTGAGGTTTCTGAGATAAATGATGGTTCTGCCAAGATCCAGCTAAATTCCTCATTGCCACCGATGAAGACTAACAATAGTGTGTGCATAGGCAATCCTTGGGGATAGACTGAAATGAGGCCACTATATCCGTAGTTGGACGGTAAACTTATGCTGAATGCAGCACCAGTATTTTGCTGAGGTCCTTTGTTGTTGGGTTTATTTTGTTTTGTTTCTTTGCCAAGGAATATAGTCTTCTGGGGAGTTTGATTATCTTATTGAACTTCTATTGTTTGTTAATGATTTTTTTTCCTGGTCTTCTAATTTCTGCTCCCATGTTCTTTTTTATTTGTCCTTTGAGTGTTTTATTTTGTAATCTGTAAAGGAAAAAAATGAAAAAATGATAGCATGATCAGCTTCCTTGAATTAACCCTGAGGTCAAGGGGTTCCTTAAGTCTTCTCAGACCAGATTTTTGAGAAATATATCTTCCGCTCATCATTTGAAACTTACATGGAACTTCTTTCTCAGTCTTGTCTTAATGTTTCTGAGAACTTTGTTCAGTTTTATCTGCTCAGAATCAAAAGTTTTGTCAATTGGTCTTTTGTTGATTTCTAGAGACACAAGAGTACAGAAACATCAATTAACTGGTCATTGATGTTCTCGTGTTGCCTGCTTAATATAACACATAGCTCTTCCAGGCCAAACATTTTCTTTATTCCTATTTCTTTACTATAATGTTAAATTATGTTTATTTCTTAGACTGGCACAATTTCATTAGGATAATTTGAAATTGCAATGCTCACTTCTTAGAATTTTGAGGTGAACAGAATTGTGTTACTGAGGGGTGCAACAAAGTACAACCTTGAAGAGGAAAAATATTTTGCTTAGCATATGAAATATTCCAATCATGTGCCTATTTAGGGATTAATAAATATTATTATTTATTAAATATGCAGCTTGTTAAAGTTTTAGGGATTCAATGTATTAATTCAAGCACACTTTTTCTTTTTTTTTGTTTACATGTTAGAATGCCTTTTACTACATCTAAATTTTCTGCCTCTTGCTGGCAGAATAAAGAACATTGGTGCTTTTCAATGATAATTTCATATGATAATTGAATGATAATTTCATACATCTGTACCACTAAAGCTACCTGGGCAGCCCTATAGGCACACTAGGATTATCTAATCTGACAAAACAGTCAATAATGCCTAAAAGAATGAAAGACTGATAATTAAACATTTTTGTATCTTTTTATGACTTTGAGAAATATTTTTGCATTATAACCTTCATTTGTAGTAGAGCTAGTGGTCAAGAACCTGCCTTCCAGTGCAGGAGACATAAATGACTTGGGAGTGATCCCTGGGTTAGGAAAATCCCCCTGGAGTAGGAAATGACAACCCCCTCCAATATTCTTGCCTTGAAAATTTCATGGACAGAAGAGTCTGGTGGGCTACAGTCCATGAGGTCACAAAAAGTCAGACACAACAAGAATTTTAGACACACAAGAATTTTAGAATTGTGAGATTCTCCTATTTTACTGGCCAAAATGACTAAATAGTGTTGGAAGCCCCTATGATGCCTCCAACTTTTGTACAAATTTATTCAAATTGCATATTCAAAATTACCACCAAAATAGCCCTTACATGGTCTGAATCATGGAGATTTTATCTTTTGNGGTCACAAAAAGTCAGACACAACAAGAATTTTAGACACACAAGAATTTTAGAATTGTGAGATTCTCCTATTTTACTGGCCAAAATGACTAAATAGTGTTGGAAGCCCCTATGATGCCTCCAACTTTTGTACAAATTTATTCAAAGTGCATATTCAAAATTACCACCAAAATAGCCCTTACATGGTCTGAATCATGGAGATTTTATCTTTTGATCAAGATATCAAGAAAAATTGATACAATGGGGAAAAAAAAAACTCATTAACAACTGACATAAAAGTAAAATTCCATCATAGTTATCCTTTGAGTTATGATTTTCAACTAAAAAGACAAAAGTAAGTTTTTAATGACTATTATAGGATGATTCCATTAGGAAACATCAAATTGCAGATTGATAGAAATTCACCAGAAAGTAGGTGTTCTTCCATGAAAGACAACACATTAACGATTGCAAAAGTGGGCAGCTTCTGAGCAAAGTAAGATAACAAGATCAATTTTCTAAGTCTTCAGTAGCCTCTTGCTTTTTATTCTATCATTAATCTTACATATTATTACATTTGATATGCTCTTTTAATTAACAAAATTTCATCAATGTACTCTTTGTTACCTTCATTTTGTTGCTTTTCAACAACGATTTTCTGTGATTGCTATGAAATTAACCAACTAATGGATATTCCATCCTCTACCTAATCTTACTGACTAAAAATTTAATAGCTGTTCCTTTAAACATTTTAGGAGATAGACATCTTTAAAATATCTCTTCAGATACTTAAATTTTTCTCACATAATTAATCCCAAACTTCAATCTATTAATACTGAACTTTGAGCCCATATCAACAGATAGTTGTGCTGAAGAATTACAGTCCTACCAGCAAAATCTAGTCCACCACCAGGAATATAAAGTAGTGTCAGGGGAGTGGGTTATTTCCTTTGTTCTGTCTCATCTCAACAAAAATTTGAGGCGACAGACATTAAATCCCTCAATGTGTCACAGTTTTCAGACAGACTTTGTTATAGCTCTTGGACAGATCAGTGTTACACCTCCATGTTACAGCTCAGTTTTATTTAGAAAATAAAAGGAAAATACTTCCTTGAGGAGTGAGGGCATGCCGACCCAAAAGACACAAAGAGAAGAGAGCCCTTTGCCATCGGCTCCTCTTTTTATATGTCTTTTCTTCCCCCTAGGCCTGCCATATGTAAACTGGGCTAGCCAGGAGTGCTGTTTGTTCTATCTGAAGTCCTCACTCTGGCCTTTGGGCCTTCTTTTATTCTATCTTCATGGGCTTTTCCCTTCCTTGTCTTTTAGGCACTGCCATTCTGGACTCCTGTTTCCTATTCTAAGTACCTAACATTCCCACCTCAAGAGATGGGAGGCCCAATTCTTTGGGAATAGGGGTGTCAAGGTCTTTCTGGCTACTTCCTGCTGAAGTGGGATGGCGAGGGGTATTAGGTCTCCCCCTCTTGCTAGTCTCAGGCCTTAGAGTCCTTATAGCAGTGTCCTTCTGAGGCTGAGTGATATTTTCCGTGGTCGGCTGTAATTTTACATATCCTTGTTGAACTGGCACTGCATGTTGTAGTTTGTTGACCTGAGCAGAGAAAAAACAAGTTAGACAATCGATAATACATGGAGCAATCATAAACAGCATCAATATGACATAACAAGGACTAGTAGGGGCATCAGCCAACTCCAAATTCCCATCCCCAAGATGGCTCAAGTCCCTCCTTGTTCAGGGTTCAGAAGATCTATCTCTAGTCTGTTTTGGAGTACAACACCTGCCAAGCTGTGTAGGGTCTTTAGAGCTATCCTGAGAAATCATTAGCCCCAGAAACTAGATTTTTGGGGGTGTTCATTAGAATGGCACTTATTTGTAGTATTGAATAAGTATCTGAGACCTCCTAAGGAAAGGGGGGATTTGTATTGAGTATCCTCTTCTCTTTTTTTCCACGGCTTGACTTGTGAGTAGTGAATCCAGGAGTCATGTCCTGGTACCTTGACTGCTATAGGGGTAGAAAGTATTACAGGGTAGGGGCCCTTCCATGTGGGCTGGAGTTGAATCTTTTGGAACCCATCTTTCCAGACTTTAATTAGAACTTGAGTCCCTAGAGCATATAGTGGTGACTCCTTAGAATCTTTTGGGTCCTGGTTCACACCCCACAAGTGTATATGCTATTGAAATTGCCCAATGGCCATTGTATAAGATTGGAGGGTCTGAGCCTCTGGATCTAGGAAGAGGTCATTGACATAAACAAAATGTCTTCCATATACCAACTCATAAAGACTAAGAAAAATCTGTTCCTTAGGGGCAATATGGGCGTGGAGGAGAGCTATTGATAAAGCCTCCTTGCATCCCAAAGAGGTCTCCTGAGTTATCACTTTTATCGCTGATTTTAAGAATTTGTTGTCTCTTTCTACTTTTCCTGAAGACTTAGGCCTCCAGGCACAATGGAGATAATAAGTAATGCTCATGCTGTAGAGACCCTTGGGTGACCTTGTAATGACCTGGGCAGACCAAATCTTGAAATGATTTCATGGAACAGTTTTTTTTTTTTTTTTTTNACAGTTTATTATGATACAAACAGTCAAAGGCCTTGGCATAGTAAAAGAGCATAAGAAGATGTTTTTCTGGAACTCTCTTGCTTTTTCAATGATCCGGTGGATGTTGGCAATTTGATCTCTGGTTCCTCTGCCTTTTCCAAAACCAGCTTGAACATCTGGAAGTTCACGGCTCACATATTGCTGAAGCCTGTCTAGTAGAATTTTGAGCATTACTTTGCTAGTGTTTGAGATGAGCTTGTCATATGAAATTAATGATCATACAAGTCAGGAAAAAACACAAACACACACATTCCAGAGGACTTTCACTTTCTGTTCAATAAATGTAAGCTTCTTATCCTAATATTCTTGGACTAACATCTAAAATACACTTTTCAAACTGTGACTTCTATTACTTTCTTACAGGATACTCCTGGTCAAGTGAAGCTGGGTGACTTACTCTTACCTATAATATCCTACTTTCATGCCACATAACTGTTTAATTTTTTTTTTTTTTTGTCAAGAAAATACTCTCCTTCATTTCTTTTCACCTCCACTGAGTTAAATTTCTTTAAGGCCGTCTCAAGTACTAACAATGATCTCTGTCTAGAAAGCTAACCTACTCAATGTGATAGAACTTTTGTTAACTATTATGAGACCTTAATTTACATAGTGGTATTATTGAATTCTTTATAAATATTTTATTTTTAATTTAAAANATTTCTTTTCACCTCCACTGAGTTAAATTTCTTTAAGGCCGTCTCAAGTACTAACAATGATCTCTGTCTAGAAAGCTAACCTACTCAATGTGATAGAACTTTTGTTAACTATTATGAGACCTTAATTTACATAGTGGTATTATTGAATTCTTTATAAATATTTTATTTTTAATTTAAAAATTATTTAATATACATTTTTACAGTTTATTGAGATATGACTGACATGTAAAAATTGATTACATATTTAAGGTAAACAATTCAATAAGTTTGAGGATAATGATACACCCACAAAATGATTACCACCATTAATGCCATAGATATATCCATAACCTCCCAAAGCTTCTTCCTGCCCCCTTTGTGATGATGATAATGATGATGATGGTGAGGTTTGTGTGTGTGTGTGTGTGTGTGTGCTGAGAATACTTAATGTAAGATCTACTCTCATAGAAAATTTTAAGTATACAATATGTTATTGTTACCTATGGACACCATGCTATATGGTAGATCTCCAGAACTCATTTACCTTGTATAAATGAAGATTTGTACTCTGACCACCATTTCTTCACTTCCCACTATTCTACTGGCTGGAACCATCATCTGTTTTCTGGTTTTATGACTATTTTAGATGTCATATAAATGAGGTCATTCAGTATATATCTATTTTTGTGTGTGTCTGATTTGTCTCACTTTTGTGTATACCTTTTTCAGAACTTTATTTTATTCTGGTTAGTTCATTTTATCTAGCTTTGGGGTTTTTGTTTTCTTTTCCATGCTTTGATTTATCTCTCAAAAGATAAACAAGAAATGTCTGCATTTGAGATATGACATTCAGCAAAGGGGGAAATGCTTTTATAACTGCTATGAATTTATCATAAATTTCTTGGGAATTTCTTGCTTGATTAAAAATATACAGATCTCCAAATATACCTTGAATCTTTCCACTGTTTCCTAAGCCTAGAATATTCTTTCTACATATTCTTTTCTACCTGTAAAAACCCAGCTCAAATGGCTTTTCCTTCTTTGAATTTAATCCCTCAGTCATAATCACTGACTTGTAGAACTAAGTAATTTTAAGTGCTTCATAGCAATCTGTCCCCTACTTTTACTCAACAAATTGTAAGTTATTTGAAAGTATATTCCTGTATTTTCTACCCTGCTCCTACGACCATTAATCAAGCACACACACACACACACACACACACACACACACACACTTCTACCATAATGTAGCAAATCACAATATTCACTGTGTGATTTTTTAGACTGAATTTGGCTTATTTAGAACATCCCATGTACTAAGAAAGGGGAAGATGGAGAAAGTCACAGTAAAATGATCCTTGATTTATTTCAATAAATAAGATGAAATGCTTTCCATGACATTTCTCAGAAAAAATTTGAATAAAGAATTATGAATAAGTATTTAAATTTATGTTCATTCATTAAAATATTCCTTTAAAAAATCAAAGTTTGTCCAAGACTAGGAACTAAATAAATATTTACTTGTCTTTCATTTTTGGTTGACTTTATTTCTTTCTTTCAATTTTATTCACATAATTGACATGTAGCAGTATATTTTAAGTGTACAGCATAATGACTTAATATATTGCAAAATTATGTTTTTACCAGTATATTACCCAGTTTCATATATTATATACATAAACATACATATATATCCTTTTTTTTTTAATCCATTCATTTGGTAAGGGTCACTTAAGTTGTTTACAGATGCTGGCTGTTGTGAAGAGGCTGGAGTTAACATGGAGTTACAAATATCTCTTTGAAATGGTGATTTTGTTTCCTTCTGATATATATTCAGAAGTGGAATTATTGAATCATATGGTAGTTCTATTTAAGATTTTGAGGAACATCTATAGTGTTTTCTATGCAGGTGAAGAAGCAACAGTTAGAACCAGACTTGGAACAGACTGGTTTAAAAATTGGGAAAGAAGTATGTCAAGGCTGTATACTGTCACCTGCTTATTTAACTTATANTATATATTCAGAAGTGGAATTATTGAATCATATGGTAGTTCTATTTAAGATTTTGAGGAACATCTATAGTGTTTTCTATGCAGGTGAAGAAGCAACAGTTAGAACCAGACTTGGAACAGACTGGTTTAAAAATTGGGAAAGAAGTATGTCAAGGCTGTATACTGTCACCTGTTTATTTAACTTATATACACAGGGCTTCCCTGATAGCTCAGCTGGTAAAGAATCCATATGGAATATGGGAGACCTGGGTTTGACTCCTGGACTTGAAAGATCCTCTGGAAAAGGGGGAAGCTGCCTACTTCAGTATTCTGGCCAGAAGAATTCCATAGACAGAGGAATGTAGTGAGCTACAGCCCATGGGGTCACAAAGAGTCAGACATGGCTGAATGAGTAAACACGGCACAGAGTACATCATGCAAAATGCAGGGCTGGATGAAGCACAAGCTGGAATCAAGACTACTGGGAGAAATATCAATAACCTTAGATATGCAGATGAAACCACCCTTATGGCAGAAAGCAAAGAGGACTAAAGAGTCTTTTGATGAAGGTGAAAGAGGAAAGTGAAAGAGCTGGCTTAAAACTCAACATTCAAAAATCTAAGATCATGGCATCTGGTCCTATCACTTCATGGCAAATAGATGAGGACACAATGGAAAAAGTGACAGACTTTATTTTTGGGGGCTCAAAAATAATTGCAGAGGATGACTGCAGCCATGAAATTAAAAGATACTTGCTCCTTGGAAGAAAAGATATGACCAACCTAGACAGCACACTAAAAAGCAGAGATATTACTTTGCCAACAAAGGTTTGTCTATGTCAACAAAAGTCCATCTAGCTAAAGCTATGGGTTTTCCAATAGTCATGTATGGATGTGAGAGTTGGACCATAAGGAAAGCTGAGTGCCAAAGATTTGATGCTTTTGAACTATGGTGTTGGAAAAGACTCTTGAGAGTCCTTTGGAGTGCAAGGAGATCAAACCAGTCAATAGTAAAAGAAATCAATCCCAGATATTCATTGAAAGGACTGATGCTAAAGCTGAAGCTCCAATACTTTGGCTCCCTGATGTGAAGACCTGACTCATTAGAAAAGACCCTGATGCTTGAAAGACTGAGGCAGGAGAAGGGGATAATAGAGGACAAGATGTTTGGATGGTATCATCAACTCATTGGACATAAGTTTGAGTAAGCTCCAGGAGATGATGAAGGACAGGAAGCCTGGTGTTCTGCAGTCTATAGCATCCCAAAGAGTCAGCCATGACTGAGCGACTGAACAGCAATTAGCATTTTAGGACATTTTAGCTTTACCCATGGTCACTGAAATGTTTCAGTCAGATACTGAAATGTTTCCAGATTAATAAGAACCTTCCTCATTTTTGACAGCAAGGATACATTTTGTATTTTCTTTCTTGTCTAGCATCTGCTTACTAGATCAAATTAATAAAACATTTCTTAATTATACATATTAACTGGATGACATAGCCAAGTAGAAATTTTTTATGGTAAAAAGAAGGACAAATTAACAATCCTGCTAAATGTATCATGAAATGTAACATAATGGAAGGTAAAAAATATTAGTTCCTAGAAAAAATATAAAATAAATTTCAATTCAATTTAGGCTGAATTAAAGTTGACTAAATATTAAAAGTTGCCATTATTCCCCAAGTTGTGGCCAAAAACACCTCTAAACATGCAGTAATATCATCTCACCCACTATGATTTATCCTCAACTCTTCTTTACATAAGGACATTTGTTCTTNATGTATCATGAAATGTAACATAATGGAAGGTAAAAAATATTAGTTCCTAGAAAAAATATAAAATAAATTTGAATTCAATTTAGGCTGAATTAAAGTTGACTAAATATTAAAAGTTGCCATTATTCCCCAAGTTGTGGTCAAAAACACCTCTAAACATGCAGTAATATCATCTCACCCACTATGATTTATCCTCAACTCTTCTTTATATAAGGACATTTGTTCCTCTGCCTTCCTCACACATATTAATTCCTGTTTTTGCCATCACATCATAACATTTAAGACCATATTATATCCTCTATATGGTGGCTCATATGGCAAAGAATCTGCCTGCAATTCAGGAGATCCGAGTTCAATCTCTGGGCGTTGAAGATTACCTGAAGAAAAAAATGGCTACCCATTCAAGTATTCTTGCCTGGAGAATTCCATGGACAGAGGAGCCTGGTGGGCTATAGTCCAAGTTGGACAGGACTGAGCAACTAACACTTTCACTTTTTCATACTATAGTTACTTAATGTGGCAGGGAGAATAACAGTGTTGTCATTGCTGCTCAGTCATTCAGTCGTGTCCAACTCTTTGTGACCCCATGGACTGCAGCACACCAAGTTTTCCCATCCTTCACCATCTCCTGGAGCTCATTCAAACTCATTCCCATTGCGTTAGTGATGCCATCCAGCCATCTCATTCTCTGTTGTCCCCTTCTCCTCCCACCTTCAGTCTTTCCCAGCATCAGGGTCTTTTCTGAGTCAGCTCTTCACATCAGGTGGCCAAAGTTTTGGAGCTTCAACTTCAGCATCAATCCTTCCATTGAAAATTCAAGGATTGATTTCCTTTAAGATAGACTGGTTTGATCTCCTTGTAGTCCAAGAGACTCTCCTACTCTGAACTCTCAAGACTCTCAAGGCTTTTTTTCAACACCACAGTTCAAAAGAATCAATTCTTCGCCACTCAACTTTCTTTATGGTCCAACTCTCACATTCATATGTGACTACTGGAAAAGTCATAGCTTTGACTAGACACACCTTTGTTGGCAAAGTAATATTTCTGCTTTTTAACACACTGTCTAGGTTGGTCATAGCTTTTCTCCCAAGGGGCAAGCATCTTTTAATTTCAATAGCTGCACTCATCTTCTGCAGTGATTTTTGAGCCCAAGAAAATAAACTCTGTCACTTTTTCCATTGTGCTCCCATCTATTCGCCATGGAGTGATGGGACCAGATGCCATGATCTTAGATTTTTGAATGTTGAGTTTTAAGCCAGCTTTTTCATTTTCCTCTTTTACATTTCATCAAGAGGCCCTTTGAATCCTATTTTTTTTCTGCCATAAGTGTGGTGTCATCTGCCTAACTGAGGTTATTGATATTTCACCCAACAATCTTGATTTTGGCTTGTGCTTCATCCAGCCCAGCATTTTTATGATGTACTCTGCATATAAGTTAAATATTCATGGTGACAATATATAGCCTTGATGTACTTCTTTCCAATTTGGAACCAGTCTCTTCCATGTCCAGTTCTAAGTGTTGCTTCTTGACCTGCATACAAATATCTCAGGAGGCAGGTAAGATGGTCTGATATTCCCATCTTTTTAAAAGTTTTCCACAGTTTATTGTGATTCACAGTATAAGGTTTTAGCATAGTCAATGAAGCAGAAGTTTTTCTGTAATTCTCTTGTTTTTTTCTATGATCTGATGGATAATAATTGTGCCCCCTCCTCAAAAAGATCTCCATGTCCTACTCCCTGAAACCTGTGAATATGTGCTGTTACATGGCAAGGGATAATTAAATATGCAGATCATTAATTTTGATAATCAGTTGACTGTAAAATAAGGAGATTATTCTATACTATCTGAGTGGGCCAAATATATTCACCGGGGGCCCCTTTAAGAGAGTGGACAAGTTGTACAGATGAGCAGCTTTAAGAGCTTTCACAGGATTCAAAGGGAATGCAGCTGTGCAGACACCTTTGCTTTAGCCCAACAAGACTAGTTTGAGACTTCTGATCTTAACCATTGTAATATTATAAATGACTGTGTTGTTTTAAATCAATAAGATTACAGTAATTTTTATAGAAGAAACGGAAAATGAATATATTGCTTGCAGCCACCTCTAAGAAAGTGGACTGGATTAGCCTATAGTTTTGCTATCCTAGAAGCCTTTTTTTTTTTTTTTTCACACTTTACCCAAAATGTACTTTTTTGTGTCCAATCCTGGGGATATTTATTATTAATTACTACTTTATCAATCAACCACAAATAAGTATTTACATTTATTCTGATCCAACTCTATTTTTGCTTATGTAAATGTTTATTATTGTTATTACCTAGGAAATGTTAAGAAATGGTACAGAGTTTTGCAGCAGTTTTCTTTTCCAATCAGTCTGCAATTAATAGAAATCTCAATAAGCACTATTAAGTGATTTCAATTTAAATCTAATGTTGGTTTACATATTTATTTTCCAATATGATGCTAATAAGAGAATGAGAAAGATAGATCTATTTTCTCAGTTCACCTCTCCGTCTTTTAAACTTTTTAAAGTAACTATACATACGAATTATTTTAATGACTAAATTAAAGCTATAGAAACTAAAAAACAAAGAGGAGTTTTTGTGTAAATTAACACTTTATACCCAGTTTTCTGTGCAAAGTTGCCAATGTTAACACCTAAAACAAAACTAAAATGGTTTTATATCCATGTAGTGAAGAGTCGGACATGACTGAGCGACTTGACTTTCACTTTTCACTTTCATGCATTGAAGAAGGAAACGGCAACCCACTCCAGTGTTCTTGCCTGGAGAATCCCAGGGATGGGGGAGCCTGGTTGGCTGCTGTCTATGAGGTCACACAGAG
Organism: Neotragus moschatus; assembly: GCA_006410615.1. Taxonomy (NCBI): domain Eukaryota; kingdom Metazoa; phylum Chordata; class Mammalia; order Artiodactyla; family Bovidae; genus Neotragus; species Neotragus moschatus. Next base: position 980,298 of record SJYA01000124.1, read on the forward strand.
TCGGACACGACTGAGGAGATTTAGCAACAGTAACAGCAGAGAGGATGGCAAATTTTAACAGAAAGGATTGCTTATAATCATGATATTGCAAATCTCAATAAACTGGGCATATTATTTAGTAGTTAAATAGGAATATTTTAGTAGCAGCAAACTTAAGAGCCTCTCAGCAATTTTTCTAGTATATTTGTTTTAATTTGGTTATGAAGATATGCTTGGAGCAGGAAATTTACAAATTTTACAGCCAAACAGCTTTATATATATATATTTTTATACATTGCTAAATATTTAGATAAATCAGCAGACATTTGTATATTAATTATATGCCTGAACTACTGTATCAACTCATTTCTACAGAAAAGCAATTTTCTATATTTTAGAATCTGTCGAATTAATGACTGTACCAGCAAATATCTACTCTGCTTTGAAAATGAACCACCTATGACTAATGAAAGGTAGAAAAAATAGAGAATAAAATGGAAAGAATTCATAAATTTTCCTGTGGTTGTGAAAGTTTAAATTGTTATTGTTGAAATATCTTCAATGACCTGTGTAGAGGAGAATGTTGTTTTCCTTTTTTTTAATCAAAATGAAAAATTTAACTTCTTATACTTGCAATTACATCCACAATATGTGGCACTTTTATGCTCTGGTTCACTCTGCTGCTGCTGCTGCTGCTGCTGCTGCTAAGTCGCTTCAGTCGTGTCCGACTCTGTGCCACCCCATAGATGGCAGCCCACCAGGCTTTCCCATCCCTGGGATTCTCCAGGCAAGAACACTGGAGTGGGATGCCATTTCCTTCTACAACGAATGAAACTGAAAATAGCAAATATTAAATAAGTCGAGAGCTTCTAAACATTCATGAAATGCAGATGATTTTGCATGTCATAGTAAACTTATTCTGATTTCTAGTAAACTACTGTTTCTCAACTTCACAAAAATTTTCCCAATATTTCATTGTGGGAAAATTTAAATCTTTTGGAATAAAGGCCTCTTTCTTATTTTATCAAAAATCTCCCCAAATTTCCCATGCATTCTCATTTTGGAGAGGGAGAGGTTAAATGATATTATTAAAGTATCAAATATGATTATAAAACAGATAACTGGTCCCAAATACTATATTATGTGACAATTACTATATCTTCTGGAGAAGGAAATCACAATCCACTCCAGTATTCTTGCCAGGAGAACCCACAAGGACAGAGGAGCCTGGCAGACTACAGTCCATGGGGTTGCAACAGTCAGACACGATTTAGCGATTAAACCACCACCACCACAACTATACCTTCATTCTTAAAAATGACTAATTGTGAGAATTTAGTTACAGAATAAGGATGGCTTTTTCCATACCCAGGGTTAATTAATGTAACTAGGCAAATATCTGGCCTTATCATTCCAGGGAGGTTATTCAACTATTTCTTTATCTATTATAAGGAAATTGTAATATATAATATAATAAATTATAACATCCATTGGAAATAATAAACACTAGTGTTAATAAAACAGGATCAACTTGTTAAAGGTGGGAGAGAAAAATCTCAGATTCAGATTTGAAGTGAAAAAATATGATTGAAGATAAAGCCTTGTAACTTTTTTTTTCTTTTTAGCCTTTGTATCATTTGTGATCAGTCCTCTGCTAAGCTGAGTTAATATCTGTTTTGCACTTTGCATTTTATGTGTAAACATTAACAGCTGATGCCCAAACTAGGCCCCTTGAGGTTATTTGACCTATTCACAAAGAACTGAGTGCAATAATATCTCAGCACAAATAAAGCAATCTCCAATTGCATTTATAAAATTTTATAGAAAAATTGGAAATAACATGATAAACACATATATTCTGTCAAAATCTGTTTTTGATAACAGTATAGATAGTCTATGAAATAGTTTACAGTTCTACAACTAAGAAGGAGAATAATGATGTGATGATTTTAAACCTTAGAGAAGCATTATATGAATCTAAAAATAAGAATTAAACCTAAGAAGGAACAATATTTATAAAGGTATTCACTTCAGTTCAGTCGCTCAGTCGTGTCCAACTCTTTGTGACCCCATGAACTGCAGCATGCCAGGGCTCCCTGTCCATTACCAACTTGCGGAGCCCACCCAAATCCATGTCCATCGAATAGGTGATGCCATCCAGCCATCTCATCCTCTGTCGTCCCCTTCTCACCCTGCTCTCAATCTTTCCCAGCATCATGGTCTTTTGAAATGAGTCACCTCTTCGCATCAGGTGGTCAGAGTATTGGAGATGCAGCTTCCACATCAGTCCTTCCAATGAACAACCCAGGATTGATGTCCTTTAGGATGGACTGGTTGGATCTCCTTGCAGTCCAAGGGACTCTCAAGAGTCTTATCCAACACCACAGTTCAAAAGCAACAATTCTTCAGTGCTCAGCTTTATAGTCCAACTCTCACATTCATACATGACTACTGGAAAAACCGTAGCCTTGACTAAATGGGCCTTTGTTGGCAAAGTAATGCCTCTGCTTTTTAATATGCTGTCTAGGGTGGTCATAATTTTCCTTCCAAGGAGTAAGCGTCTTTTAATTTCATGGCTGCATTCACCATCTGCAGTAGTGATTTTAGAGCCCAGAAAAATAAAGTCAGCCACTGTTTCCACTGTTTCCATATCTATTTCCCATGAAGTGATGGGACCAGATACCATGATCTTAATTTTCTGAATGTTGAGCATTAAGCCAACTTCTTCATTCTCCTCTTTCACTTTCATCAAGAGGACCTTTAGTTCTTCTTCACTTTCTGCCATAAGGGTGGTGTCATCTGCATATCTGATGTTATTGATAATTGTCCCAGCAATCTTGATTCTAGCTTGTGCTTCCTCCAGCCCAGTGTTTCTCATGATGTACTCTGCATATAAGTTAAATAAGCAGGGTGACAATATACAGCATTGATGTACTCCTTTCCCTATTTGGAACCTGTCCGTTGTTCCATGTCCAGTTCCAAATGTTGCTTCCTAACCTGCATACAGGTTTCTCAAAAAGTAGGTCAGGTGGTCTGGTATTCCCATTTCTTTCAGAATTTTCCAAAGTTTATTGTGATACAAACAGTCAAAGGCTTTGGCATAGTCAATAAAGCAGAAATAGATGCTTTTCTAGAACTCTCTTGCTTTTTTGATGATACAGGAGATGTTGGCAATTTGATCTCTGGTTCCTCTGCCTTTTCTAAAATTGGCTTGAACATCTGGAAGTCCACGGTTCATATATTGCTGAGGCCTGGCTTGGAGAATTTTAAGCATTACTTTACTAGTATGTGAGATGAGTGCAATTGTGTGGTAGTTTGAGTATTCTTTGGCATTGCCTTTCTCTGGGATTGGAATGAAAACCGACGTTTTCCAGTCCTGTGACCACTGCTGAGTTTTCCAAATTTGCTGGCATATTGAGTGCAGCACTTTCACAACACCATCTTTTAGGCTTTGAAATAGCTTAATGGAATTTCATTACCTCCACTTGCTTTGTTCATAGTGATACTTCCTAAGGCCCTCTTGACTTCACATTCCAGGATGTCTGGTTCTAGGTGACTGATCACACCATCGTATAAAATACTTTTCTACAAGTCTTCCATTATCTTATGTTCATTTTTAGAAAAGAATAAGGATTCCTCTGTCTGCATATTCTCTCCAATTCTTGGAATCATTTGTCTTTTTGATAAATACTATTTTAACAGATGTAAGTTTATTTCTCATTGAAGCTTGATTTACATTTACTTGGTAATTAATGTTGAGCTCCTTTTCATACAGGAGTCAGCCATTAATATGTCTTTTTTGGGGGGGAAATGTGTATTCAGGTCTTTAGCCCTTTTTCAAATCTGATTATCTGTCTTTTTGTTAGTGAGTTGTAGGAGTTCATATTTTTTCATGTTAATTGTTTCTCATATATATGTTTTGCAGACATTTTCTACCATTCTTGATGTAGCTTTTTCATTTTATCCATGGTTACCTGAGGTAAAGCGACTCGGTGGTAAAGAGTCTGCCTGCCAAAGTAGGGCCATGGATTCAATTCCTGGATCTGGAAGATTCCCTTGGGAAGTAAATAGCAACCCACTCCAGTATTTTGTCTGGAAATCCCATGGATAGAAGAGCCTGGCAGGATATGGCTCATGGTGTCACCTAGAGTAACACATGACTTAGGAACTAAAACACAAAAACAATGAGATATCAAATTGCCAACATTCACTGGATTATTGAAAAAGCAACAGAGTTCCAAAAAACATCTATTTCTGATTTATTGACTATGCCAAAGCCTTTGACTATGTGGATCACCACAAACTGTGGAAAATTTTGAAAGAGATGGGAATACCAGACCACCTGACCTGCCTCTTGAGAAATCTGTATGCAGGTCAGGAAGAAACAGTTAGAACTGGACATGGAACAACAGACTGGTTTCAAATAGGAAAAGGAGTACGTCAAGGCTATATATTGTTACCCTGCTTATTTAACTTATATACAGAGTACATCATGAGAAATGTTGGGCTGGATTAAGCACAGGCTGGTATCAAGAGTGCTGGAAGAAATATCAATAACCTCAGATATACAAATGACACCACACTTACGACAGAAAGCAAAGAAGATCTAAAGAGCCTNTTCCAGTCCTGTGACCACTGCTGAGTTTTCCAAATTTGCTGGCATATTGAGTGCAGCACTTTCACAACACCATCTTTTAGGCTTTGAAATAGCTTAATGGAATTTCATTACCTCCACTTGCTTTGTTCATAGTGATACTTCCTAAGGCCCTCTTGACTTCACATTCCAGGATGTCTGGTTCTAGGTGACTGATCACACCATCGTATAAAATACTTTTCTACAAGTCTTCCATTATCTTATGTTCATTTTTAGAAAAGAATAAGGATTCCTCTGTCTGCATATTCTCTCCAATTCTTGGAATCATTTGTCTTTTTGATAAATACTATTTTAACAGATGTAAGTTTATTTCTCATTGAAGCTTGATTTACATTTACTTGGTAATTAATGTTGAGCTCCTTTTCATACAGGAGTCAGCCATTAATATGTCTTTTTTGGGGGGGAAATGTGTATTCAGGTCTTTAGCCCTTTTTCAAATCTGATTATCTGTCTTTTTGTTAGTGAGTTGTAGGAGTTCATATTTTTTCATGTTAATTGTTTCTCATATATATGTTTTGCAGACATTTTCTACCATTCTTGATGTAGCTTTTTCATTTTATCCATGGTTACCTGAGGTAAAGCGACTCGGTGGTAAAGAGTCTGCCTGCCAAAGTAGGGCCATGGATTCAATTCCTGGATCTGGAAGATTCCCTTGGGAAGTAAATAGCAACCCACTCCAGTATTTTGTCTGGAAATCCCATGGATAGAAGAGCCTGGCAGGATATGGCTCATGGTGTCACCTAGAGTAACACATGACTTAGGAACTAAAACACAAAAACAATGAGATATCAAATTGCCAACATTCACTGGATTATTGAAAAAGCAACAGAGTTCCAAAAAACATCTATTTCTGATTTATTGACTATGCCAAAGCCTTTGACTATGTGGATCACCACAAACTGTGGAAAATTTTGAAAGAGATGGGAATACCAGACCACCTGACCTGCCTCTTGAGAAATCTGTATGCAGGTCAGGAAGAAACAGTTAGAACTGGACATGGAACAACAGACTGGTTTCAAATAGGAAAAGGAGTACGTCAAGGCTATATATTGTTACCCTGCTTATTTAACTTATATACAGAGTACATCATGAGAAATGTTGGGCTGGATTAAGCACAGGCTGGTATCAAGAGTGCTGGAAGAAATATCAATAACCTCAGATATACAAATGACACCACATTTACGACAGAAAGCAAAGAAGATCTAAAGAGCCTCTTGATGAAAGTGAAAAAGGAGAGTGGAAAAGTTGGCTTAAAGCTCAACATTCAGAAAGCTAAGATCATGGCATCCAGTCCCATCAATTCATCGCAAATAGATGGTGAAACAGTGGAACAGTGACAGACTTTATCTTTTTTGGCTTCAAAATCACTGCAGATGGTGATTGCAGTGATGAAATTAAAAGACGCTTACTCCTTGGATGAAAAGTTATGACCACCCTAGACAGCATATTCAAAAGCAGAAACATTATTTTTCCAACAAAAGTCCATTTAGTCAAGGCTATGGTTTTTCCAGTAGTCATGTATGAATGTGAGAGTTAGACTATAAAGAAAGCTGAGCGCTGAAGAACTGTTGCTTTTGAACTGTGATGTTGGAGAAGACTCTTGAGAGTCCCTTGGACTGCAAGGAGATCCAACCAGTCCATTCTAAAGGAAATCAGTCCTGAATATTCAAAGGAAGGACTGATGTTGAAGCTAAAACTCTTTGGCCACCTGATGCAAAGAACTGACTCATTTGAAAAGAAACTGATGCTGGGAAATATTGAAGGCAGGGAAAGGGGATGACAAAAGATGAGATGGCTGAATAACATCCTTGACTCAATGGACATGAGTTTGAGTAAACTCCGGGTGTTGGTGATGTACAGGGAGGCCTGGCATGCTGCAGTCCATGGGGCTGCAAAGAGTCAGACATTACTGAGCGACTGAACTGAACTGAACTGAACCAAAACAACAGGAATATTTTAGTTATATCAAATGATTTGTCCTGGCTAAATTTTTTTTTGGCTTGGGTAGACATTCATGAGGTGCAAAAATGACCACTGAGGTTCTCACATCAGCATTCAAGAAGCAGTCCTGAAAAAATTTGGAAGCTGAGCGGGTGAGTGAAACATGCTGCTGCTGCTGCTAAGTCGCTTCAATCATGTCCGACTCTGTGCGACCCCATAGACAGCAGCCCACAGGCTCCCCTGTCCCTGAGACTCTCCAGGCAAGAACACTGGAGTGGGTTGCCATTTCCTTTTCCAATGCATGAAAGGAAAAAGGGAAACTGAAGTTGCTCAATCGTGTCCGACTCTTAGCGACCCCATGTACTGCAGCCTACCAGGCTCCTCCATCCATGGGATTTTCCAGGGCTGGCAACTAAAACTATCTATTGAAAATTTATTGTTCATAAAAATGATTCAACTTTGCTGATTATTTGTAGAGACCATCTTCCTAGAAGTATGATTACTTGGTCTTTTTGGGCTTCATCATTATTAGTTGAATGCCAGACATTTATGTTTGACAATAAAATGAGATAAATATTAATATTTTTCATTTCCAGAAAGGAGCATGCATTTTCTTTCAAGTGTGGATTCTGAATCATTGAGAACCTGATCCAGGTTTGGCATTTGTTTTTGCTGTAGTTACTCTCAATGATCTACAGCTTTAAATTCCTCTGTTACTGTTAGATAACATTACTGTTAGATAACATCACCGACTAAATGGACGTGAATTTAAGCAAACTCTGGGAGACAGTGAAGGAGAGGGGAGCCTGGTGTGCTGCAGTCCCTGGGGTCACAAAGAGTCAGACATGACTTAGCAACTGAGTAACAACAGCATTGCCTTGTGGTTATACTGAGCCTGATTTTCTACAAATATTTTATTCATAACCAGATTATGTCCTTTCTTTTACCTTACAACTTAGAGTGTGTGGCTCTCCTTACTCTTCTCCCTCCTTTATGGACAACTGCAGTCCTTTATTATTTAGTTCTCACTAACCTTTTGTTTGGAGACGGCAATGGCACCCCACTCCAGTACTCTTGCCTGGAAAATCCTTTGGACCGAGGAGCCTGGTAGGCTGCAGTCCATGGGGTCGCTAAGGGTCGGATATGACTGAGCGACTTGACTTTCACTTTTCACTTTCATGCACTGGAGAAGGAAATGGCAACCCACTCCAGTGTTCTTGCCTGGAGAATCCCAGGGACGGGGAAGCCTGATGGGCTGCCGTCTATGGGGTCGCACAGAGTCGGACACGACTGAAGCGACTTAGTAGCAGTAGCGGCAGCAGCAAACTTTTGTTTGGAGTGCTGATCTGTTGTTATGGTTCAGCATGAATCTTAGGTGCTGTGTCCCTTTGTCTCCTGGATGATATTTTCTCAGTGATTTTTGTCCCTCTTCTCCCAGCAGAAAGAGGATCTTAGTGGTATGGCCTGGTTCTGGCTATAGTGTGTTACCTGTCTCCGGTTGGTAATGAGGTTCATCTCTCTTCCCACTGCAGCTTAAGGCCATTTTCCACAAGGCAGTTGGAGAGAAGAGGTCTACATGACCTCAAATGTCTCTACAGCAGTTGTCATTCTCCTCTTTGAGTCCTGAACCACAAGGGAAGCATTCTCTAGTCTCTGGTTTTGACTCTTATCTTGCGTATGTATGTGTGTATGTATGTGTGTGTATGTCTAGAGGCTTTTAGAGAAGAGCCTGAAGCAAGCATGAATTTTAAATGCTTGCACTAGCCTAGATTCTGTCTTTGGTAATTGGTTAGACCTTTTAGCTGATTCCTTCTAACTAGATTTATTGGCATTTGGTATAAATATTTTGTATATATGTGTGTGTGTGTCTCTGTTTGTGTTAGTGTTAGACTATTTGTGACCTCATGGACTGTAACCCTCCAGTCTTCTCTGTCCATGGAATTTTCCAGTCAAGATTACTGGAGTGGGTTGCCATTTCCTTCTCCTGTTTACATATATATATATACTTAAGCCTGGAATAAAATTAAAATTATCTAGTTTCATCTTGTGATTAGATAGATGGGATCTTTAAATCTCACAATAAAAAACTGACTTAAACTAAATTCAATGTTTTTTCATTTTTTCTGTGGTATGTATGTTTCTAAGGAAAATGTATCTGTGTCTATTTTTCCTTATATTTATATTTCTAAAACCTAGAAATATGTCATGCATGTAATATATACTCAATTAACATTTGGTTAATAAGTGTTTAATTCTACCAAATACGCTTACTGATCATTCAATCTCAATCCCCAAAAGAATGATTTATGAAAGTCAGTGAATAAACTAAAATAAGTTAAAATAAAAAGGGAAAGCATACAACAAATATTATTATCTGATTTATGTGCAGATTATAGTAACTGTCTGTATAATGTAAGTATTATTGCTGTCATTCCTAAATCCTCAGTTAACATCTCTATCCTATGAAAGGATATTTAATTATTTGTTTTAATATATCTTTTTAGAGTTATTAAAAGAAAAACATCCCCTAGAGAAGAATGAATCCTAAAAATCTAGTTTACACTAATTGCATTTATGAATCCAGTAGAAAAAGAAAAGCAAGGGTATTATTAGTTATTGGAATTGGGGACTGGGGAAATGAAGCATGAATGATATTATTTAAAGAATACATGCATGTAATGACAACTTTTTGTGTTTTTTAAGGTTAAAAAAATAGCCAAGTTCTTTGATTATCCATCTTTTTCAAAAAACAAAAAATAAAACAAAAAATAGTCCTCAGAAATGTTTAGCAACTTGCCCTGTTTACTAGATAGAGTTAATGAATGGGCAGGAGTCATAGCCTCCTCCAAGATCTTGTACTTTTTCACTATTCTGAAATGTCTTCCTAAGAGGTCAAGAAGATAAAAGTGTAAAAGAGGAAGTTCAGAGACGGACTTAGAATATTATTCTTTTTCACTGTGCCAGACAGAATTTTAAATAGGAAAAAATAAATAGAGATGAATGAAGATATAAAGATATACCTTTAGATTCTGACAGGTTGAGAAGTTTTTTTATTCTCTGTGGACTAATTTGAAGTAGAATAGTGAAAATCAGGTTATCATCACCTTGTTCAACTTTCATGATATTCAGGTGTATTTTAAAAAGAAAACACTCAAAAATGAGTTGCAATAAACAGGTAATTGCATTCTTTTTTATGTGTTTGCTCCTTGTAGCTACATAATATTTAGACTGGCCATTTATAGGTTTTTTAAAAATATTTATTTTCAATTGACTGATGATTGGTTTGCAATAATGGTTTGATTTCTGTTATACATAAATATGAATTAAACATAGATATACATATGTCCCCTGCCTCTTGAATCTCCCTCCCAACTCCTACCCATTTCCAACCCTCTAGGTTATTACAGAGCCCCAGTTTGAGTTTAAAAACTTGATCTAGCACAGTTTAAAAGAAACTCAAATTATTTTTTCCTTCTGTTTAAAAAATACATATTCATAAAAAAACTACTTAAAATGATTTTTTTAATTTCTGATAAAAATAGACCTTTTTCTCTTTTGATCTGAATAAAGCAGCTTTGCTACATTTCTACTTTTCACATAAAGGAATGAAACAGTGAACGTTAATCATTTTCATGCACTGTGACTATTAACATTCTTTAATTATCCTATTAATCAGTGTAATGTCACCTGTTACAATATTCATGCACTACATCTATGTCATCCATTAGTCAAATTAATTAAAAACTTAGTTATTTATTGATTCATAAAATAACTGGATACAATTCATACACCTCTATAAAATTTACTAAATTAAATTTTGTATCTGAGTTTTATTTGTCTTTCTTTTACTTGCCCACTCTCAAGTCATAAAATTCCAGATATTTTAACATTTTTTTGTTTTATTTTGCTTTGCTAGTCATTTTTAAAATGTAATAATCTTTTATAGGTACATGAAATATAAAACAACAATAAGCAAAACAAACCAAAAAAGAAAAAGTCCTACTTTTCTGGAACTTGCTTTTCGAGGAAGAAGACAGACTATTACAAGAAATGAGGCAAATGAGTAAATTATATAGTATGTTTGAAGATAATTGCTTTTATGGGAAATAAATGGGAGGATGAGGAGAGAAACAATATAAACAATTTTAATAAGATGGTCAGGAAAGAAATAGAAATGAAGCCACAGACTACTGTAACCTTCATGAGTTTTTGGAAAAAATCTACTTCCTTCTCAGTTTCTAAATATTCTTTCATTCTTTTGATCCCTAGTGAGAATTTCTTGAATATATTTAGGGTATTAGAAAAAAAAATATTTAGAAGCTTAATTAATTGCTGCTTCTGTTTTGAGCTTGGCCCAAATCCACAAGGCAAGAATTTATTATCCCTAGCATACAGCTCAAGCTAAACAAAAAGGAGAAAACAAAAGTATCATTTAAATAAATAAGTGTACATTAAAAGTTTTTTATTCTGAAGGAGTTAATGAACTCAAAAGTGAAGACAAGAATATACATATAAAATGACAATTACTCCTCAAATGTAGAAGGCCTGTAGATTTTAATACATCATTTTATATGAAAAGTGATAGACAAGTAATAAATTGTGAAGCATTCTGATTTTATATACTTTTTATTTCAAACCAGGAAGGAGAAAATGTGATTTGCCATCTCTTAGAGACTTATTGGTAGCTCACGCAATGAAGAATCCACCTCCCAATGCAGGAGATGTGAGTTTGATCCCTGGATTGAGAAGATCCCCTACAGAAGGGAATGACTACCCAATCCAGTATTCTTACCTGGAGAACTGCATGGACAGAGGAGCCAGATGAATTACAGTCCATGTGGTTGCAAATTGTCTGACATGACTGAGCAACTAACATGGAGACTTTCAAATATTCAATTCTAAAATTGTTATCTCTGCAAACTGTTTGGCCCTAGAAATTAGAAAGAGTACTTAAATAAGTTGAACTTCAGCTTCTTCAACATTAAAATGAATAAAGCCAATTTTCCATATTTTACCTCAATTTTGAAAATAATCTTGAAAGTCACATTTTATTTCTTAGAATATGCTCTCTTTGAATAGCTTTTAAAATTTTATTCATTATAAAACTAGTGTATTTTATTACTTATAAAATAATACAGTAACTATAGTCCTATATAGTGAATCTAGCACTCTCATAGATAAACAGGTATCTTAATTATGATACTTGATTATCAATTTTACCCTTAAATTCATCCATGGGACATTTTTATTTTTGAGAAGTTAAGAAAGAAGTAATTGTATGCTCTGTTTACATGCTAATAACTTTTCAGTTATCTGTAAATCTTAAACTAGTATGACACCCTATTATATCATTTAACAGTTAATTTGGACTTCTCTAGTGGCACAGTGGATAAGAATTCACCTGTCAAGGCAGAGGACAAGGATTTGATCCCTGGTCCAAGATTCCACATGCCGTGCAGAGCAACCAAGCCAGCACACTGCAACTAATGAGCCATGTGCCGAGAGTCTGCACTCTTCAACAAGAGAAGCCATTGCAATGAGAAGCCTGTGCACAGCAAGGAAGTGTAGCTCCCAATCATGGCAACTAGAGAAAGCCCACATGCAACAACAAAGACCCAGCACAACCAAAAATAAACAAATAGATTAAAAACTACTCAAGTAGTTAAGCAAAGTTGGATTGCTTAAAAAATTAAATTTTATAATTAAAATAAAATATTTGAACAAAATGGGGAATTTTATAGTTTCAGCTTTATTCAAGTACTCCATCTTTTCTAAAATAGGACAAATTCATCTAGAAATATATAGATATACATCACTTATACATCACTAGTACTCTAAATTTTTTTCCAAAGTATACTACAGCTGTATGAAAGGTAAGTCATCAGTTGCTTCTATTATGTGAGAGAGGAGTTATGTGTGTGCTGGAAATTCACTCTTGGTTTTTGTTTTCCTTTGTCTTGAAGAGTATGCTAAGAATACAAGAACCTGACAGCTCTTTACTTATACCATTTCTCAGGATTGTGTTTGCAGCAGGCAACCTTGAGGGATGAGGTATTATAGGCCAAAGAGCAAATTCGCTTATTGCTTGATATAAAACCAGTAGATCCCCCAAGGTCTGTATTCCTCAACTGTGAAGAAACACACTCTATATACAGCATGAATGCTGAATCTGTGGGCTACCAGGCTGCCTCACGGTGGCTGCATGAGGCTCAGGGACAATGAGATGTGAGGCAGATATCCTGATGGGCATGCTGCTTGCTATGCTGTGAGTAATAAAACCTTCCCTCTTTGACTCAGCAGTCTCTTGTCTTCTGCTAGCATATGTGACAGTGAAGACCCATTTGTTAAGTTGTGCACAGGTTGTTATATCCCAGATCCAACAATAAGTGATGTACAAATTATAGAAGACAGCTACAAGGGTAAAAATCAAAACAAACAAACAAACAAAACCCAGATAGAAAATATGGTCCCTTTTCAGTATTCATTTATAAAACACATCTATATTCCCAAATACACAAGGAAATTGCCCTAATAACCTCATAACATGAGAAATATATCTCTAATTTATAGTTCCACATGATAGTTTGCCAGATAAAGTTTTATTATGTTTTTTATCCTTGAATATAAATAGCTTTCAAAATCCATTTTCTTTTATAGCATTATGTTAGGTTGGTAACATTCTGTGCAGTGAGCTTCCCAGGTGGCTCAGTGGTAAAGAATCCACCTGCCAATGCAGGAGACTCAGGAGACATGGGTTTGATCCCTGGGTTGAGAAGATCCCCTGGAGGAGGAAATGGCAACCCACTCCAGTATTCTTGCCTGGAGAATCACATGGACAGAGGAGCCTGGAAGGCTAGAGTCCATGGCAGTCACAAAGAATCAGACTCAGCTGAGAGTCTGAGCATGCATGCATTCTGTGCAGTAATACCAAAGCATTTGAGAAATCATTCTGTAGAAAATATTCTTTAGCATTATGAGCCTATGATAATTTACATGGGTCAGTTCAGTTCAGTTCATTCGTTCAGTCGTGCCCGACTCTTTGCAACCTCTTGAATCATAGCATGCCCGGCCTCCCTGTCCATCACCAGCTCCCGGAGTTCACTCAGTCTTACCTCTATCGAGTCAGTGATGCCATTCAGCCATCTCATCCTCTGTCATCCCCTTCTCCTCCTGCCCCCAATCCCTCCCAGCATCAGAGTCTTTTCCAATGAGTCAACTCTTCGCATGAGGTGGCCCAAGTACTGGAGTTTCAGCTTCCGCATCATTGCATCCAAAGAAATTCCAGGGCTGATCTCCTTCAGAATGGACTGGTTGGATCTCCTTGCAGTCCAAGGGACTCTCAAGAGTCTTCTCCAGCACCACAGATCAAAAGCATCAATTCTTCAGCGCTCAGCTTTCTTCACAGTCCAATTCTCACATCCACACATGACCACTGGAAAAGCCATAGCCTTGACTAGACAGACCTTTGTTGGCAAAGTAATATCTCTGCTTTTCAATATGCTATCTAGGTTGGTCATAACTTTTCTTCCAAGGAGCAAGTGCCTTTTAATTTCATGCTGCAATCACCATGTAATGTAAATTTTCACTTATAAAAAACACAGTGTCTTACTTAGTAATCAGAAAATAACTTGAGGTTAAGTTCCTCACTTGAAAATAATTAGAAGGGAATGTTGCCAAAATAAACTGAAGTATTCACTTTGGTCTGCTATTTGATATACCTGAGATAAAATAGCTTTTTAACTAAGAAAGAAAAATTAAATTTATTTTTACAAAAGGTATCTGGAGCACTTAATTTTTTCCTAATCCATAATCCCTTAACTATTTTGTTTTGAAGATGCACTGAGCTACTTTAATTGGGAGACAGCCCATAGCAGCAGCTTGCTTTAAATTCAAGCTTTTCTTTCTCAGCTAAATTGATTTTTGGTGTTTATGACCAGGGCCCACAATATTAGCCACCATGGATTGACTTTAATATTTTTACCATCATTATTGCATTTTCTGTTTCTGTAATCATGGTAAATATAGCAGAACCCACTTTAAATACTTTACTAAGATAGAAGGATCTGCTACAAAATAGGAGAGGATAAATTGGAGGGAATAAAACTAAATTAATAAGAATGTTGCCTGACAACTTTAATAGCATGGTAATAATAACATCTATTGAAACTACAACTTATATTTTTAGTAAATAAAGGCATAAACTCTCAAACTTTAAAACCCCAACAAGAGCAAGCAAGCATCTTGTAGCTAAGATATTTATGATTTTAAATACTAATACTGCAGCTGGAGAATTGAGTAACAAAAATCAACCACAAAAGAAAATGCTCCTGCTAAATAAAGATAATCTGGACTGTATACAGCCAGAAAATGTTAATATTGCCACATAATTTCAAGAGGCCTATGAAATCATATTCCACCTGTCATTTTGGACTTTGCATATTTTACTGGAATTTTCCCTGCTAAATGATGTATAATAAGGACAGAAATAAATTTTAGTGTATGTCTACATCATTAACAGTAAGTAGCACAAGCAGAAGCGATAAGCTGGTGAGCTGAGAATCAGAATCATTTAAAAAATAAGCCAGAGAGCCTGAAATTCCAGTTACAGTGGAACATTTACATGTTGGCATTCTAATACTTGAGACAAAAATGCTTCTAGTGGTGAAACAAGCCACTTTTCTTATATCAGAGTATAAAAAAGACATGTGGAGTGTACAGTTTTAGATAGATCATTGGGAAAAAATGGGGCCAGGGAGAGAAATGGCAAGACTTTCAGTAATTAAAAGAGTAGGTTTGGAGAGAAGAGAGTTGTGACAGTAATGATAATGTTTTTGGAATAGCATGTTACTATTTTTAACCAATTACTATTGTCTTGCTGGGGCTTCCCTGATGGCTCCCATGGTGAAGCGTCTGCCTGCAATGCAGAAGACTCGGGTTCATTTCCTGGATTGGGAAGGTCCCCTGGAGAAGGAAATGGCAATCCACTCCAGCACTCTTGCCTGGAAAATCCCATGGACGGAGGAGCCTGACAGGCTACAGTCTGTGGGATTGCAAAGAGTTGGACACGACTGAGCAACTTCACTTTCACTTTCTATTGTCTTGTCCATAGGACTAACTTCTCACATTTAATATGGATTTCTGATAACATTAGAAAGCAGGAATAACATTGCAGAGTACCTTTGTATTTGAGACAAATTATAGTTATAATAATTTGAGCATATCTCAAGATATGCCTAAAGCAATACAGACATAATCAATATGATATATATAGTAAAATGATAAACTCCAAGTTCTTATGACTGGCTTTGTACAATAAATAATTTCTGCAATTTTCACACCAGGATATAAGGATGATACTTTGTGGGGGTGTTTATAATCCTTACCACATTTGTAATAAAATCACTTTCAAGAATATATATTTACTGTTAGAGTTTCTAACTCTATCACTTGGAATGTTCCGTAAATATTTATTAAATGAATATTGAGTAATGGATCTCCATAGAATGAAGAAACATGTAGGGAATCCATGAGAAAAGAGTGCAAAACCAAAAAATGAAGAAATTTGACTCATGACCACATCGGTCTTAGATAGTCAGCTATGTGCCACTGGAAAGCTAAGTGCTCCATGGAACTTTTTGCTTTTGAAACAAGAGGGAAGAAGGCCACAACCTTTGAAAAAATGACTTAGCCTAAAGACAGAACATAAACTGATTAGAATCAAATATTCCAAGGTGGTAGACATGTACAAATATGAGATTTCAACTATAAAGAAGGCTGAGTCCCAAATAATAGTTGCTTTCAAATTGTGCTGGAAAAGACTCTTGAGAGTCCCTTGGAAAGTGAGGAGACTGAACCAGTCAATCCTAAAGGAAATCAAGTCTGAATATTTATTGAACGGACTCACCCTGAAGCTCCAATACTTTGGCCATCGTATGTGAAAAGCTCATTCATTGGAAAAGACCCTAATACTGGGAAAGGTTGAGGGCAGAAGGAGAAGGGGGCAACAGAGGATGAGATGGTTAGATAGCATCACCAACTCAATGGACATTAATTTGAGCAAACTCCTAAAGATAGTGAAGATAGACAAGGAATCTTGTTGAATCCCGTTGTGCTGCAGTCCATTGGGTCCCCAAGATTTAGACATGATTTAGCAACTGAACGACAAGATGACAGACAAGTCAACTTCAACTAGACCTTAATCCTCAGTATACACTCATTGTAACACATCAACAAGCTAAATGAAACACCCAGAGGTGCCATGACAGTCCCAAGGTCGACCATCAAATACCAAAAAGTGGACAGTGGCCTAATTCCTGGAAATCCCCACCTTTTCACCCAAATGATTGGAATAATCCTCCCACTCATTAGCCTATGAAATTACCCAGCCCATAAAAGCTAACCACACCACATTTCGAGGTGGCATTCGTTCTCTGTGTTGGCCCACGCTCTCTGTGGAGTGTTTCTCTCTGAATAAATCCACTTCTTAAATATCACTTTGCCTATCACTGAATTCTTTCTGCAATGAAATGTCAAGAACTTCAACTCCTTTAGGTCCTGAAACCAGGCTTTGTGGATTTGGCTGGGTTTGAGTCATGACCACTTGGGTTCAAGTCCCATCCGAGGTAAACAGTTTCACTGTGTGTGACAGAAAGGCGCCATATTCACATACTTCAGATTCTTTGCTGAATTATGTTTCTTCCATTACTGTTTTCATTTTGTATCTTAGTTCTTTCAAATAATGTATGATTGATTCTTTTTAATTACTTTATTTTTTATTGAAGGATAATTTCTTTACAGAATTTTGCTGTTTTCTGTCAAACCTCAACATGAATCAGCCATATCCTCTCCCTTTTGAACCTTCCTCATACCTCACTCCCCATCCCATCCCACTAGGATAATAGAGAGCCACTGTTTGAGTTACTTGAGCCATTAATGTATGGCTGATTTTTTAATAGAATTTCTGTTAAGATTTTAGGAGAAGACTTTGGTGAAGTTAAGTATAGTTTCATATAGACAGTATAGTGTCAGTTGTTAAGGATATCAGTTCTGAGATCAAATGTCTTACTGTCAATGGTTAAGTATGTCAATATGCAGATTAAAATAGCAGCTACTTCATATGATTACACTGAAAATTATATCAGTTACTTTTTAAAGTTTATGAGCTTTGATATATGCTCATGAAAAATTAACCTCACAAGAATTTTAAATACTTCATACCCTGTGCTTCCCTGGTGGTCCAGTGGCTAAGACTTCATGCTCCCAATGCAGGGGAACCAGGTTTCATCCCTGATTAGGAATGCTGCAACTAAGACTTGACATGGCCAACCAAATAAAGTAAATAAATAAACATAATAAATAAATACTTCATACCTTAAAGTTATTACATTTGTCCTCTTCAAATACATGTACAGTAAGAAAAAATATATGAATTTCCAATTGCTGATGTAACAAATTATCATGCACTTGGTGATTTAAAGGGGTTCTCTGATAGCTCAGTTAGTAAAGAATCCACCTGCAATATGGGAAACCTGGGTTCGATACTTGGGTTGGGGAGTTCTCCTGGAGAAAGGCATGCAAATCCACTCCAGTATTCTTGCCTGGAGAATTCCCATGGACAGAGGAGCCTGAGGGGCTGTAGTCCATGGGGTCACAAAGAGCTGGACACGACTGAGCAACTGAACACAGCATAATGATTTAAAACAACAGAAATTTATTCATTTACCTTCTTATAGGTAAGTTGCTTGACATGATTTCCCTGGGATAGAATCAAAATTTCATCAAAGATAGTTTTTTGCTTCATAGAGTTCAGAGGCTGCTAGCATGGCTCCTGGCTATATCACTTAAATCTCAGCTTCCATTATCACATTGCCTTTTTCTGTGATGTCCTGTCTCTTACAAAAATCCTTGAGGTTACATTGGGCCCACCTAGATAATTTTCTCATCTCAAAATTCTTATCTTAACCCCAACTGTAAATACGTTTGTTTGTTTGTTTGCCATATAAGGTAACTTTCACCGGTTTTGAGGATTAGGATATAGACATCTTTGTGAGGGCAATTATTCAGTCTATTACAAATACTGAAGGTCAATTTCAAGAAAACATCTTGGGAGACATCATTTGATGACCAGTCCAAAAGAGCTGCCAACATGGATAAATACTTGAAGAGGTGATACATGAGAATTTGCTGGGAACTAGCTGCTTGGGTAAACTGAAAGGGGAGACCTTCATGAACTGGAGACCAAGAGTGGCAGAGCTCTTTATCCTAATTTTCCAGTTTGTAGTCTTACAGTTCCACAGTCTGTGGACCCTTATGGAGACTTGATAGAACAAGACTTTTGCCTTCAAATATCTCTTCAGTGGCATATATCAAAGCACTGAATGTTGAACCTGCTTATCCTAGATTCAAAGGGACACAGTATGTACTGTGGTAGCTCAGTGCTGCCAAAGCATCTGTACAGAAGAGATTTCTAGAGCGGCTACAAGTAGCATTGCTATGTTTGAGTTATAAATAGCTTAAAAGGTACCATGCACTCAGCTTATGTAAGAATCTTTTTCAATTCTTCAGAGTTAACTTCAATAATAAATAGAAGAATTTTTCAAACTAGAAAAGTGAGTATAAAATGTGTGAAATATAATGTGAAATTTAGGAATTGAGGATGTAGGGGCACAGATATAATTTTTGAGAAAAGGAAGTAACTGTAATGTTTGGTAAAGACATTTATTAAATTTGATAAGTATATAGATTCTCTTAGTACATAGCATATGGGCTTTCTTTCTGCATCACACTGGGCTGAAACTTTTTTAAAAAATTTCTTCATAACTCAAGGAGAGAGAATCTCCCCAGCATGAAACCTCTTAATCAATAATAAATAATTAGGTCTGAAATTGAATACAGACTCAATTTTTTACTTTGTGAAGGAGCCACGACTATAGGATGTGTCAGTTTTAAGTTGAAATATAAAGTGAATATCATGACTAGAATCATTTTAGGTTAATTAACATTTATCATTAAAATAAAATTACTAAACAAAGGTGAATATTTATTTCAGTCATGCATATCATTCTACCTTTCCTTTTATTTTTTCTTCACTTCTCTTAAAGTGGAAATTTCTGGTAAGCAATATTATAAATCAGACAAACTTTGGATTCTAAATGAATAGCTTAAATCATCACTAGAATAGACTAGAGTGGGAAAGTGTAGGAGAAAGAACCGGGTCCTAGGTTTTGACCCATACTGAAGCAGTATTTCATCTTGAGTTAGGCAACTTGGTTGTTGAGATGCTACAATTTCCCACTCTTAGGTGGAAAGACAAATCAGTTGGTGTGTGAGTGAGTGAGTGAAGTCGCTCAGTCGGGTCCAACTCTTTGCCACCCCATGGACTGTAGCCTACCAGGCTCCTTGGCCCATGGAATTCTCCAGGCAAGAACACTGAAGTGGGTTTCCATATCCTTCTCCAGGGGATCTTCCTGACCCAGGAATCAAACCCAGGTCTCCTGCATTGTAGGCAGACGCTTTACCATCTGAGCTACAAGGGAAGCCCATCAATTGGTGTATATTTAGTTTTAAATTTAGTAGTGTGAATTTTGACAATTAAAAGTCCATTTGAAATCACCATAAAAGGAATGTCCATCCTGGGCAATACTTAAAAATTATAATTAACCTAAAATGGATAGTTAACTCCACTTAACAAGTTTTTTCCTATAAAATTACTCTGTGGTCAGTAGTAGCACAGATGTGGCAGGTAAATTTTGGTACCAATATCACCTTCAAAATCTGTATCAAATAACACAAATATAATAAAATTAGTGTACTTGTAGTGTTATTAGAAGGCTTTCCCAATGACTCAGTGGTAAGCAATCCACCTGCAATGCAGGAGTCATGTATTTGATCCCTGGATCAGGAAGATTCTCTGGAGGAGGAAATGGCAATCCACTCCAGTATTCTTGCCTGGAGAATTCCATGGACAGAGGAACCTGGTGGGCTACTGACCAAAGGGTTAGAAAGAGTTGGACACAACTGAGTGACTTAACATGAGCATGAGTGTGTATTGGTTTGCTAGAGCTTTGTGGGAATTGTTTCAAATTTACCAGCTTAAAAAATACTACTTATTTTCTCACAGTTTCCTTGGATCTGGAGTCTAGGCACAGTTTAGCTGCTGCTTCTCTGGTCTTAAAATACTACAATCTAGCTATGAGTTATTTCATCTGAAGCTCAGAGTCCTTTCCCAAGTTCATGTGGATGTTTGCAGAATTCATTTCCTTATTGTTGTAGGACTGGAGCCCTTAGTCCCTGAGGCCATCTCTTTTTATAGGCAGTACATGAAATAGTTGTTTGTTTTCTTTAAGGAGATCAGGGAGATATTTCTGATGCTTTATTTTCTTTTAAGGAACTCACCTAATTAGGGCAGGCTCACTGAGCATAATCCCTCTTTGGGTCGACTCAGAGTCCACTAATTTGGAACCTTAATTTCATTTGCAAAAAGCCTTCCCCCTTGTCATGTAATCTAATCATGAAATTAAATTCCATCATATTCACATATCCTGTTTACACTCTAGGGGATTGGACTATACCGACCATGTACACTAGGTGTCGAGGAATCTTGGAATTCAATCTTAGGGGTCTGGCTGCCACAATATGCAAATGGAATAAAATTTCAAGAAAAGTTGTCTCTTCTACAACCACCCCCTAATTCTATCCCATTTCCAACCAGATTTTCATTCTGTAGTTCCCTTCCACTCAGAATAGTAATTCTGGAATTCCAACTGTCACTATTATGTTTCATTTTTTTTCAAGTCAGCATTTCTCAACCTTCTTTATTCATCACTCACATATGTAGTCTTTTTAGATATTTGCCTTTTCTAATCACCCCACCCCATGAAACTTTAATACCACAGATAATACATATATATCTATTTATGTATTATATGTATGCTGCTGCTGCTAAGACGCTTCAGTCGTGTCCAACGCTGTGCGACCCCATAGACAGCAGCCCACCAGGCTCCCTCATCCCTGGGATTCTCCAGGCAAGAACACTGGAGTGGGTTGCCATTTCCTTCTCCAATGCGTGAAAAGTCAAAGTGAAGTCACTCAGTCGTGTCTAACTCTTAGCGACCCCATGGAATGCAGCCTACCAGGTTCCTCCGTCCATGGGATTTTCCAGGCAAGAGTATTTATGCCTTATACATAAAAAAGAGGAAACCTTTTTTTTTTTTTTTTTTTTGTCTCCTACAGGACCAGATTTTGCTTCTTTGGCTGCCTTATCCTTGATGTTGAGAATGCATGCTGTAAGTAAGTGTACTTGATTCCACTTACTCCTCAGCTCTGAATACAGCACCAATAACAGATGATCACTGCATAATTCTCAGAAGGGTAAATGTATGCATGCTTAGAAAGCAAACTCTAAACTTAGAAGCTGGCTTTAGAATTTGTGTGAATTGTCCTCTCCCTTTCCTACCATTTCTTCTTACCAAATTGGAATTATTCCATTTCTGGCTAATATCTATACTCATGAATGGCTAGAACCAAGTAGAATAATCGATGTTTTCAAGTGCTAACAATCAAATGCATGGCTGTATAGAACGTAACAACACAAGTGGACAATAATTAGTCATGCATTTCAATTATTCATAGTCTCCCTTTCTTCTAGGGGGTAGATAATCACTATGTCTTCTTTAGGTGAAACACTAATTAAAAATAATAACTCAAATATTGCTTTAAAACACTCAAGTCAGTTAAAAACATTATCTTTAATCACTGTTGTCATTTTCTTTACTAGACTTCTTGGCATAGACAGTTAACAACTATAAAAATGTCATATGACATTGTGAAAACACTTGAAGATGTGTAAGAATTTCATGAAATGGACTGGAAGGAGAAGCCTAGGCTGAATGAAAAAGAAAGC
This sequence comes from Neotragus moschatus, assembly GCA_006410615.1. Taxonomy (NCBI): domain Eukaryota; kingdom Metazoa; phylum Chordata; class Mammalia; order Artiodactyla; family Bovidae; genus Neotragus; species Neotragus moschatus. The sequence continues at coordinate 1,002,773 of SJYA01000124.1, forward strand.
ACTGTTGCCAAGCTGGTAGAGACACTACTTTCACATTGTTACACTGAATGACACAATGTAAGTTCTATTTCAGGGATACTTACCAGGTACAGAATTTACAGAAAGTCCCTAACATGGGGAAATACAGATGCATTGCCATAATGCCATTCAACACAAGGCCAATTTGTAAAAACAAATATTACCACCTGTTTCCAGGTTATATGTACACCCTGTATAATAAATAATTAGTGCAAGAAACTTCAGGGAAGGTGAATATATATTAGATAGCTGTAGTAATTCAGAATAAAATATCCACGTCTGCTTCATTGTGACTGTCTTGTTTCCATAACACAGTGATCCAAACATAATGCATAACACTGTTTTTGCTGATATTCTTTCTTTCAAGAGATATTTGCTTATTGATTTCTGTGAGGTAAGGATTCTTCTATGTATTGAGTACAAATGGTGAATAACACTGAGGTGTTTTAAATGTAGTACTACACTTCTGAGAATTTAATTAGCATCACTTAGAAGCCTTATTATAATATTCATACTGTTCATGGAGTTCTAAAGGCAAGAATACTGAAGTGGTGTGCCATTCCCTTCTGCCAGAGTCCAGTACCAGCAGCCAGGGATTCAACCTGAAGGGATGAGCAGTGTCGGTGAGAAACTGAGGCAGCCTCTCAGTTTTTTTTTTTTGGATTGCTTGTTTATTTCAAGCTTATGATTCTCTTTTATACTTTTGCAAAAGCATTAGGTCAGAGGTTTGATATTTTTAGTTCCCATTGACACAGATTTATTTTTCTCCCAAAATCGTTGTTGCCCCTCCAAAGGAGTTCCTCCCTCAGCAATTCTCTTATCTACTTTTTCTCATGTGTCCTTGTGAATACACTGTAACTCATGTTAATGTCTGGGCTGCATACCACATTCCTCAGTTTATTTCTTATCTTTCTAAGTCCTGTTTGCCCTTAGTATCCTAAGCTCACTATTTCTTAGAAAGGGCTTCTAGCTAATAATATCTCTAAAGTCCTTAATTTCTATAAACTATAGTAGAATATTTTAACATTACAGCAATCTTTAAATCTTTAGCTTCTAACTATTTTAATTATTCCTAAGCCCTAAATTCAGCAAACTTTTTTGCCATAAACACTTTTATCACAAATGGGCTTCAGATAGCAATCCCTCCCATGGCCTCAAGCTGCAGCCTGTGTGCTCACCCTGGAACACTTTTTTGTAAAAGTCCTTGAACAAATGTCAGTGATTAACTTTATGAATTATTCTTTGAGCACAGCTGCAGAAGGCTTTATGCCTTCTCATGCTCCTCTCAAAAACAATAAGCACCTTAATATTCTCTTCAGTCAACTCTGCCGAGGACAGGAAAAAATAAGTCAGAATCACAAAGCCTAACTCCTTCATTCTGGGTCCATGCCTATGGAGCAAAGGGAGGGGGTTTAAGGCTGTGCCTCTATTTTGTCAGTAATGCCTAACACGACTCCCGACACCCTTCTTCAAGGGACCACATTTTGTCAGACCATGACCCATCCATCTTGGGTGGCCTGACATATCATGGCTTAGTTTCATTGAGCTAGACAAGCTGTGGTCCATGTGATCAGATTGGCTAGTTGTCTGTGATTGCTGTTTCAGTCTGCCTGTCCTCTGATGCCCTCACTCAGCACCTACTGTCTTACTTGGGTTACTCTTAACTTGGACATGGGGTATCTCTTGGCTGCTCTAGCAAAGCACAGCTGCTGCTCCTTACCTTGGACTTGGGGAAGCTCCTCTCGTTCTCCACCTCTAACATTGAACATGGGGTAGCTCCTCTCCACCGCCTCCCTGACCTTGGATGTGGGGCTGCTCCTATGTTACACAGCTGCTGCTCCTGTTCATGACCACATAAATAGTATGAAAAGGCAAGAAGATAGAACACTGAAAGATGAACTCCCCAGGTAGGTAGGTGCCCAATATGCTACTGAAGATCAGTGGAGAAATAACTCCAGAAAGAATGAAGAAATGGACCCAAAGCAAAAAACAAAGAAAAAACACCCAGTAGTGGATGTGACTGGTGATAGAGGCAAGGTCTGACACTGTAAAGAGCAATATTGCATAGGAACCTGGAATGTTAGGTCCATAAATCAAGGCAAATGGCAAGTGGTCAAATAGGAGATGGCAAGAGTGAATGTTGACATTCGGGGAATCAGTGTACTAAAATGGACTGGAATGAGTGAATTTAACTCAGATGACCATGATATCTACTGCTGTGGGCAGAGATCACTTAAATGAAATGGAGTAGCCATCATGATCAACAAAAGAGTCTGAAATGCAGTACTTGGATGCAATCTCAAAAACGACAGAATGATCTCTGTTCATTTCCAAGGCAAACCATTCAGTATCACAGTAATCCAAGTCTATGACCCGACCAGTAATGCTGGAGAACCAGAAGTTCAATGGTTTTATGAAGAACAACAAAACTTTTTAGAAGTAACACGCAAAAACAATTCCCTTTTCATTATAGGGGACTGGAATGCAAAAGTAGGAAGTCAAGGAAGACCTGGAGTAACAGACAAATTTGGTCTTGGAGTAAGGAATGAAGCAGGGCAAAGGCTAATAGAGTTTTGCAAATAGAACTACGAGTCATAGCAAACACCTTCCTCCTACAACACAAGAGAAGACTCTACAGATTGGACATCATCAGATGGCCAACACTGAAATCAAACTGACTATATTCTTTGCAGCCAAAGATGGAGAAGCTCTATACAATCAGCAGAAACAAGACTGGGAGCTGACTGCAGCTCAGATCATGAACACCTTATTGCAAAATTCAGACTTAAATTGAAGAAAGTGGGCAAAACCACTAGACCAGTCAAGTATGACCTAGATCAAATCCCTTATGATTATAAAGTGGAAGAGACAAAAAGATTTAAGGGACAAGATCTGATAGAGTGAAGAATGAACTATGGATGGACATTCATGACATTGTACGGGAGATAGGGATCAAGACCATCCCCAAGAAAAAGAAATGTGAAAAAGCAAAACAGCTGTCTGAGGAGGCCTTACAAATAGCTGTGAAAAAAATAGAAATGAAAAGCAAAAGAGAAAAGAAAGAAATACCCATTTGAATGGAAAATTCCAAACAATAGCAAGGAGAGATAAGAAAGCCTTCCTTAGCAATCAATGCAAAGAATAGAGGAAAACAATTCAATGGGAAAGACTAGAGATCTCTTCAAGACAATTAGAGATACCAAAGGAACATTTCATGCAAAGATGGACTCAATAAGGGAAAGAAATGGTAAGGACCTAACAGAAGCCAAAGATATTAAGAAGAGGTGGCAAGAACACACAGAAGAACTATACAAAAAAAGATCTTCATGACCCAAAAAACCATGATCACTCACCTAGAACCAGACATCCTGGAATGTGAAGTCAAGTGGGCCTTAGGAAGCATCACTATGAACAAAGCTAGTGGAGGTGATGGAATTCTAGTTGAGCTATTTCAAATCCTAAAAGATGATACTGTGAAAGGGCTTCATTCAATATGCCAGCAAATTCGGGAAATTTTGCAGTGGCCACAGGACTGGAAAAGGTCAGTTTTCATTTCAATATCAAAGAAAGGGAATGCCAAAGAATGCTCAAACTACCACACAGTTGCACTCATTACACATGCTAGTAAAGCAATGCTCAAAATTATCCAAGCCAGGCATCAGGAATACGTGAACTGTGAACTTCCATTTGTTCAAGCTGGATTTAGAAAAGGCAGAGGAACCAGAGATCAAATTGCCAATATCTGCTGGATCATCGAAAAAGCAAGAGAGTTCCAGAAAAACATCTATTTCTGCTTTATTGACTATGGCAAAGCCTTTGACTGTGTGGAACACCAAAAAGTGTGGAAAATTCTGAAAAAGATGGGAATACCAGACCATCTAACCTGCCTCTTGAGAAACTGTATGCAGATCAGGAAACAACATTTAGAACTGGACGTGGAAAAATGGACTGGTTTCAAATAGGAAAAGGAGTGCATCAAGGCTGAATGTTGTCACCCTGCTTATTTAACTTATATGCAGAATATATCATGAGAAATGCTGGGCTGGAGGAAGCACAAGCTGGAATCAAAATTGCCAGCAGAAATATCAATAACTTCAGATATGCAGATGACACTACCCTTATGGCAGAAACTGAAGAAGAACTACAGAGCCTTTTGATGAAAGTGAAAGAGGAGAGTGAAAAAGTTGGCTTAAAGCTCAACATTCAGAAAACAAAGATCATGGCATCTAGTCCCATCACTCCATGGCAAATAGCTGGGGAAACAGTGGAAACAGTGGCTGACTTTATTTTGGGGCTCGAAAATCCCTGCAAATGGTGATTGTAGCCATGAAATTAAAAGATGCTATCTCCTTGGAAGGAAAATTATAACCAACCTATATAGCATATTAAAAAGCAGAGACATTACATTGTCAACAAAGGTCTGTCTATTCAATGTTATGGTTTTTCCCATGGTCATGTATGGATGTGAGATTTGGACTATAAAGAAATCTGAGCACTGAAGAATTGATGCTTTTGAACTGTGGTGTTGAATAAGATTCTTGAGAGTCCTTTGGACTGCAAGGAGATCCAACCAGTCCATCCTAAAAGACATCAGTACTGGGTGTTCATTGTAAGGACTGATATGGAAGCTTAAACCAATCCTTTGGCCACTGATGTGAACAGGTGACCATTTGAAAAGACCCTGATGACGGGAAAGATTGAGGGCAGGAGGAGAAGAGGATGGCAGAGGATTAGATGGATGGATGGCATCACCAACCCAATGGGCATGAGTTTGGGTTGACTCTGGCAGTTGGTAATAGACAGGGAGGCTTGGCATGCTGCAGTTCATTGGGTTGCAAAGAGAGGACACAACTGAGCGACTGAACTGAACTGAACTGGAAGGCTTATTAAAGACAAATTCCTGAGTCCCACCCCTAAGATTTCCCTTTCTGTAAGTTTTGGAATAAAATCCAAGGTTCTACATTTTTAATTATAGTCAAACTGAACAGTACCATCAGATAATGCATTATATGTTGGAAGTTTTTCTACTTCATACACTCATTCTGGGCATAATCTTTCATTATATTCAGACTCCTCACCCTTCCTATCATTTCTGCTACCTCTCCTTCTGTCTCAATTGTCTCTTGGATGACTATTTTCAAAATTTAGATTTCTGGAATGACTTTTCAAAGGCAAAGCAAACAAACAAACAAAAAATCCCAGATCTCTCCTTAATAGGAATATTCTTTTACTGATGGCTTTTTAAATCCTTTGTTCTCCTTACTAAATTTATCAGCAAAAGGGAAAAGAAGTATGTTTATGAGAAAACAATTGAGGATGAATGATGCAAGCTATGATACATAGAATAAAATTTAGTTAGAAGAATCCTTTATATTTCAAATATATGTGTTGTAGCAACCTTTATCTATGCTGTAAACAGTATTTGTTGTGAATAAGCATAGTTCACACTCAAAACAATCTGACCCATTGTGATATTTACTTATTTTTGTATTATATGCTGTTTAGGCATGAATACAAAGTGGTATATTTGTTATCTGTAATGATAAAGCTAATACAATACATTTTTCCTTCTCTAGTCAATGTGTTACTTCTCTAGGATCTATAAATAATATCAATGCAAAAGTTTTTCTAATGAAATGATCTATTTAATATTCCTTCCTTACTCATACATTAAAGTGACTCATGGCCCTACATAATGCATCCAAGTAATTGGGATTTCTTCTCTTAGCTCTATTGTATGATAGAACAGGTACTAGAAACCTTTTATTACCTATGTTATCAATCTGTTTAAGAAGGAGGAGAAAGAGGTGAAGGATGTACTAGACAGAGGCTGGGGTGCCAAAAGAAAAGACAAAAAAAAGGAAAAGGAAAATTAAAGCCATCATTTGCATCCACAAAACTAACACATCTCCACTCAGTAAACCTGAATTAATTGCATGATCAATTCACTTATCTAATTTTAAAGTGCTTGATGACCCTTGCTTGTTATATAGTCTTTATATATATATATATATATAATTTAGTTTCATAATACATAAAATATTTATTGTAAAAAATATTTTCTTTCTGTTGATATATATTTTGGAATCCCTCAGAAACTATGGTAAATTGCTGTTAATGAAATGTGTAACAGATGGCTTTTCAGAATAGAGAGGTAGTGAGTAAAATATCTCTAATGATAATTTTGCCTCTTACATTTCTACTAAACAGATGACATAATGCATTCTAATTACCTGAATGAAGAGTGATCTTTTTTTTTTTAAACTTAATTTATACCACAATGAATTTACCATGAATGTAAATTAACACTGAGCAGGTTTTTTGTTGAATCCAAATGCTAAAATGTGTGTTTTCTCTAAAGATGGCACATATACACAAAGTACTTTGAAATTATCAATATTTCCTTCTTCTGTATTTTAGTCCAAATTACTCCCTAGGATTAAAGCTGGTTGTTACTATTGTTTCACATTCATATAGCTCTAAAATTTCGAAGAACTTACAAGGTCTGGGCAGTTACATCAAAATTTCAAAAACCCAGTGTGACTACATTAAGAAATAATAACCCATTGTGCAAACCTTCATTATACTTTTACTTTATTTTTCATAAAAAAAATCAAAATTGCTCATTCTCTGTACAGATGGAAAAGGAAACTACGAACCCATGAAGTGCAGTTTGGGAATGAATGCCGCAGTGTATGAATGAGCACATGTCTGAGCTTCAACTGTAAAACAGAATGCACTAGCTCTTTCTGATTCCAGGCCTCTTTATCTCATTAGGCCAGGTATTTATTCAAAAATTTAATTCCAAAGGAATCAGTGTTTTTCATGACATTTGTCATATAGAGTGTTCTGATTTACATAACACCTTGACCTAGAGCAGAATTCTCAAGACTTTTCTGTGCACCCATGACATTTAGAAATCTTGTTAAAGTGCGGTTTCTGATTCGGTATTTCAGGGGTAGCATTAGAGAGTCTGCATCTAATGCTGATGCTACTAGTTCTCATAAGACTGAAAGAGACCTGGCTGAAAATTTCCCTGGGTCAGGTGATGCTCCATTATTAAACTGTGGGGACCAGTTGAGAGTTTCTGGGCCTTCCTGTGAAAAATAATAGTGTGGGAGTCTCTATTAGAAATAATAATTTATAAGAATTATTTTTTCTTAAGCAAAATAATTTAAGAATATTCATTTATCTTGAGAATAAAAACTCAAGATTATAGTTATAGTAATGTTTCAATCTTTTTTCTAGTTATAAAAAAAACATTGCTTACAATGGACACATAAAAGCATGTATGCTGACACACATCCACACACGTAGGCATGTGAGCATATATGCAGATATAAACCAAAGGCAACTGATTTTTTGATGCTACATTCAAAACTAATGCTTATACACTTTAGTTAACTGCCTCTGTTCTACCATTTATAATTATGGTCCAAAATGGTGCAAATATTTAAGACAGAAAAATTCCAAAATCTAACAACCATAGTTTACTGCCATTTATTTTTATTTTTACTAATCATAGATGTATGTGAATACCAAAGCCATAATTATTTGAAATGAGGAAAATATTGTGTTTCTGCTTGTGATGAAAAAGACAGAGTGAAATGGTTCAGAAAAAAGACAGCACCTACTTCCTATCCATATTTTCCTGTCTTCCTTTGAATTCTGAGTTTTGAATAGAAGCTATAATTTCTGGCAGCAGTCTGTTTGAAAAAGACTTTCAAAGAGTAGGCAAATGAATAATGATTCTAACATCTTCTTGTGAATGGAGTGATTGTAGAAGCTACTGTAAATATAGTCAAGAAAGACATTCTGTTATTTTGTTGACCTATTTTCTGGAAATATTTCTCATGCCACCTGGAAAAGTTAGTGTTTCAGTCAAATGATTAACTGAATTGTTCCATGACCTTTCCTTCAAATTCTACTTATTGGAAATAATTTAAGAAAGGAAATGTATCAAGACATCCCATGCATATACCCAACTCAAATTCAAAATTAAATGAAGTAATCTTTACTCTCTGCCGCTATCTAACCCAGAGTTTCCTTCTCTGGCCTCAGTCTACGGTAATGTTATTTTTATTTACACATTTACCAATGCTATAAATTTGGAATTTAACCCTCTTTCTTCCTTCAAACACCCAAACTGTCTTCCTATTTGGTTCCTTAATATATCTTGAATAAATTTCTCTTCTCCAGGTGTACGATCAACCACTTACTTGGATCCTCATCATCTTTCCTGTGTATCAAGAAAATCTTCTTCTACATTGTTCCCTGTGTTAAAGGTAAGCACAGTCCTGCTACTTATTAAAGACATCATCTTAGCCGTCTTATCTGTTTAGAAATGCTTGACCAGTGGAGGGGAAAAAAAAAAAAAAAACTGATGAATTTGACAATTTTCCTATTTCCCTCTGTTTTCTGTTGATACTACACTTGTCGAAACATCACAAAGTTAACAGGACAGAAAGAATAGAGTCTAGGAATTCCCTATACTCTGAAGACTCCTAATAAAAGTGTTATTTCTCTTACCATTTGTGTTAAAATATTTTGCATGTAATTCAATACTACAGAATAAAGCTCTCCTAATTATTGTCTGTCAAAAGTTCAGAAACAGTTTTATGTTAGGATAGAATTTTTAAAGTCTATTAGTTAATAAAGCCTTTGTGAGATGAAAAATACGGCCCATAAAACTAACAGGATATACTTAGATATCATTATTGCCTAAAACATGTTTACTGAATATGTTTAAAGTTCTGTCTTTAGTCCTTTCAGCACATAACCCAACAAAAAGCAAATATTATAAATTAAAAAATTATATGGCTCAACACAAAAAGTTGAATTTTCCTCTGTTCTATATTTTAAGGCCAGAGGTCATTCTAAGGGTCACTAAGGAAACTAGCTTTTTGGGGTAACCATTGGGGTATTATTTCCTTTGACAATAAACACATTCAGCCAAGAAATGCCATCTCACATCTTTCCAAGGAATTGGTGTCACTGAATTGACCAGAAGTAGCCCCTCTGGGGTTGCTCTGAACAAAGCCTGTATCTGAAGCTCCAAACTGATGTAATGTATTTTCAATTTTCCACCAAGGTTAGGACTAAGAGGTCACAGGGTGTTTATTAAAAGATATAATGCTGAATAACTTATATTCACACTCTTTACTCCACTAACTACCCAATTTTTAAAAAAATAAGCATGTCGGTCTACTGTAAGGAATAGATTTTGGAAAAATCATCATTATTGACATGTTAGTCTCATGTTATTGACATAAACTCTCCTGGTTTAGAATGGAAATTTACTTTTTCAAAGAATAATGAAAATCATATCTTTAACCTTCCAGCGGAATTTTTTCAGAGAAGAGAAAGCCTATGTGATTTATTAAATAGGGGCCATATTAACTCCTAACTTGAAACCAAGGCTTAAAAGTTCATCCTTTCACTCAACAGGCTTTGAGGCAGGGTTAACCTTCAGAAGGCTGGGTGGTGAGTCCTGGTGAGTTTTTTGCTACCAAAGCGCTCTCCAATATAGCACTAAAGTCAAGATCCTGTATTGTCCCATGTCTTCAAGTCCTAGATCATATTCCATCAACCTGATACTCTATTTTCATCATCTTGTGAATCCCAACTAGTAAAAGCTGAGGAAAAAAAAATGTGTTTCTAAATTGCCGTCTTAAAACTTCAAACATGTGATTGGAAAGAAGTAACAACCAGCAGGAACAATAAGTAACAAGGGAGAGTACCCACAGGCTTGGGAAGCACAAGTAAAAGCTCTCTCAATTCAATTCATTATATACAAGTAATTATGTGGAAGGTTTGATTTGATATTGTAAAGTCATATTATTTTGTGTAAATTCTTTTATAATCTGCTGGGTGGTTTGAATAACCAAACCAAGGTCAATTATATACAAATGAATCAGAGATCAGCTGAAGATAAACTTGGAAAATGCAATTAAATCAAACAAATTTAGAAAGTGTACATAATACATATAATTTGTCAGGAGGTTTTGGAGTATTGGACTATATATGAAATGAAAAATCTATGTGTTAGGAGATTAAGACCATCAAAATCTCTTAAATATGTATAGTGCTATCCAAGTGCTTTTATTGAATTCTAATCATATGTTCTCATGGTGCAAGAAAGTGACTAAAATTCAGTATCGGGGCTAGAGCTACACACAGAGGTAAAATAAAAATCAGTCACTGAACAAGTAAAATATATTCAAGTCTTCCCAGGAGGAAAAAAAAAAAATAGCCTCACCTAGGGAGAGGCCTGGCTGCTGTAAAGAAATGTTACATAACACAGTAACCACAGAAAAACTAGCATAGCTGATTTATGGAGCCCAAGGGAGATGCAAAATACACTGAAACATAAATATATGAGCAGGTGGGAAACAGTCCTGAATATGAAAATAGATGAGGGTAAATGGGAAAAAACCTTTCATTTTGTATTACTGGGGTTACAATTTAATGAAAACCCAATTCTAGAGATTCTTTAAATGAAACAATAGTATTTAAATCCACAACTTAAGAAGACATATAAAAAATAACTATTCATGCTAGGATGGGAACGATTCCCAAGAAGGCATTGCTAGCATATAGTGTCAGATTTTATTTTATGGTCTTTAGTACATAAATATATGTAATTAGAAGAGGAGACAGATAAGCAAAGAGCAAGATGCCATGTTTAATTTAGAGCTTTGACATTACATAGCCTCACTCTAACTTTAGGCTGTTTCCCAGAGAATGGTTTTAGTTCAGTACATACAAATACTTCTTCTGTATTTGGTATAATATGTGAGAATTTTTCAAAAATAAAAAGCACTGCTGCTACCACTAAATGGCTTAAGATAAAATGGTGTATCTTTTTAAGTAGGTAAAAAAATAACACCCAAGCATACTTCAAATGATAAGAAGTATTGGACCGAGGAAATGTAAAAGGATCTCCTAAAATATCTGACTTGTAGATTAACATAAAATATGGGCCTTGGTTAATTGATGAATATGCTTATATAACATGAAGGACTATGAATTACCCTAAAGGACCAAATATTTCAAAAGTGTTCTAAATTCTCTTAATGGTTCCAATGTACCTTTTTAAAAACCTCTTACTGTGACTCTTCAGAAAAATCTGAAATGACAAAAGGACCTTCAGAAACTATTATCCTCCATCTTTTTAAATCCTCCCTGCCTCTTCTAATGTTGCTTTTTAGACAATTAGACTATTATGATAGAAAGATGTCAATATCCAGTTAAGTTGAACTCAACTATGATATTCCATAGTTCTGGAAGCAAAACTGCTTAGCATGTAGTCACATAAGGGCTTTCCTGGTGACTGAGTTGGTAAATAATCTGCTTTCAATGCAAGAGACCCCAATTGAATCCATGGGTCATGGAGATCCCCTGGAGAACAAAATGCCAACCCACTCCAGTATTTTTGTTTGTGAAATCCCATGGACAGAGATGCCTGGCAGGCTATAGTTTATGGGGTCACAAGAGTTGGACATGACAATGACTAAAGCACCATCACCAGCATACTTGCAGAAAGGACCAATGACCAAAATCATACTAGTGGTGGTACAGAGGTTTCTTCCTTAAAGACTTGTAATGGACAAACATTGCTAAAAACTTATTATTTTTTAATATATTTTAGTTTTATAGATCTTCTAGAATAAACCAATCTGGATGTCAAAGACAGTCATTCACTAACCCATTTTCTATACACAAGAAAATATTTTAATTATTTAGCATAAAGTTGACTCAACCAGTCCAAGATAGCTTAGCTGAAGAACAGGTTGATTCAAGCTGCAAATTCTAGAGCGTCTTCTTTCACAAAAGGTTCTCTCCTCTCTCAGGAAAATTCTACTGTACATAGTCACATAGAGGTTTCTTATCCACCACCCCTACATATATAGTGAGAATTATGAGGTAGGACTCCTCTTAATAGAAAAGTTGACTTTAATGGAGAAAGTCTATCTGTGTCTGGATGAGCTGCTATATAAAGTCTTATTTTATATTTGCACATATGGCATTAGTTATGTGACAGTGCATTGGGTGAATATGAAAGAAACACCGTAGATGGAGTGGCTTCCTCCACAAATATTTATTTCCCATAGCTCTGGAGGCTGGAAAATCCAAGATCAAGGTGCCAGCACACTTGCTGTCTAGTGAAGACTTGCTTCCTGGTTCATACATAGCCATCTTCTTGTGGTATTCTCACATGGTCAAGAAAATGAAGAAACTTTCTGAGTCTCTTATGTAAGAGCACTAATCCAATTCAGGAGGACTCAGTTCTCATGACCTAATACACTCCCAAAGGCTCTCATTTCCTAATACTATCAGTTTGAAAGTGAAAGTATTAGCCATTCAGTTGTGTCTGATTCTTTGCGACTCTATGGACAGTTGCCAACCAGGCTCCTCTGTCCATGGGATTCTCCAGGCATACTCATTCTGGTATGAGTAGCCATCCCTTTCTCCAGGTGATCTTCCTGAACCAGGAACTCAATATGGGTCTCCAGAGCTGCAGGCAGATTCCCATCTGAGCCACCAGGGAATGACATTGGATGTTAGTATTTCAACAGACTAACTTTGGAGGAACACATCCAGTCCATGGCATGATATAGGATGCATAACTCCTATAGAAGTTGGTTAATGACCATAAAAGGATATACTCATCTTGTATCACTGTTATTCTTTTTGAATAGTATCTATCTAACCCACAAACACCACACCATAGGGGAAAATGTCCCTTCTAGGGATGTTGGCAGGTCATAGGAAATGCTGGTGACTGACTTCAGGTTTCCAAGTGGGTAGAATAGCTGTGAAGAGAATTCATTCAGCATTTTACAGAAGAGCCACTAAGACATCTGTTCTAAACCCTGAGGAGAGCAGCATAGCTGTGATGTCTTGTAGCCCCAGAGGAAGTACGGCAGCCACAGAATGTACTAGACAAGGAAGAAGTATGGCAGCCACAGAATGTACTAGACAAGGACCACCGAAGCTTCATACAGCTCTGCTCCAAACCCTAAGGGTAATGAGACAGCATCAGCATAGTCTGCCAGTCACCAAAACTCCCAAACCAAGAGACAGTTGAAAGAGTATAAGAAACTTAAAGCAAATCAAGTCCCTAAAACATACAGATCATTCAAAAAAGGTGGATTTGCTACCAGAGGAAAACCCCAGGTAGTGAGATTGGTAACAGAGAAGAGGAGGGCAGAAAAACTGGAACTCAGAAAAGTCCCACAGGAATACATATACTATGTGGCTGCTGGTTAGGGAAATGCAAAGATTAAAGAGACTAGCAGAGCTCATAAATATGAGGACTTGAAGCACAACCAAGCAGATGGTCTGATATAAAATCCTAGAATGCATCTGGCTTCTCCATGGGGCAAAAATTAAATTTAAAGCCTATTCTTTGGTTTCTGAGAACTAACAGGATGAATGAGGTAGAGAAAAGAACCAGGTCAGGGAACAGAGCCTTGCTCTTCCTCCCAGGGGAAGATTGGTGTTCAGAACATTCCTGAACTAGCTAGATATTGCGTTTGACATGACTCAGTTTCTTTTGTGTCTGGTTTGTCCTTGCTCTTTTTTTGTTAAACTGTAAAATTATATAAATATTCTAGATGCAAGATTACACAGGCATGTTGCTTGGCTACAGGCATCACAGGCTCTGCTACTGGCTACTAGGAAAGATGGAAAATTCATAACACCAAGTGGTCTGTACTCACAAAGCTTAGTAATGCTGTAAAGTTCTAGCAATGTCTCATCCAAGAATGTAATAGATCTTACAATGGGCTGAATTGTGTTTGCCCCTAAATAATATGCTGATTTTTTCTAACCTCCCACACCTCATAGTGAGATTTTATTTGGAGATACGGCCTTTCAGGCAATCAAGTTAAAATGAGATCATTCAGTCTGGGATGAGAGTGGCTAAATCAGTATGACTGATGTCTTTAAAAATGGGAATATTTGGACACAGACACAGGGAGAAACCATGTGAAAATGAATACATGACACTTCTACAAGCCAGGGAATATCCAGGATTGCCATCAACTCACCAGAAGTTAGAGGGAAGCATGGAACATATTCTTTCTCACAACCTTCAAAAGAAACCAACTTTGCCAACATCTGGATCTTGAATGTCTAGGAATGGAGTTTCTAGAACTGTGAAAAAAATAAATTCCTGTTATTTAAGTGAACCAGTCTGTGCTATTTTGTTTTGATAAGAAAGTCATCACCATTGATCTTTTACAACTGGACATCAGAAGCATGCTAGGTTGCTTCAGTCATGTTCGAGTCTTTGTGACCCTACAGACTTCTAGGCTCCTCTGTCCATGGAATTCTCCAGGAAAGAATACTGGGTGGGTTGCCATGCCCTCCTCCAGAGGATCTTCCCTACCCAGGGACTGAGCCTGCATCTTTTAAGTCTCCTGCATTGGCAGGTGGGTTCTTTATCACTAGAGTCACCTGGGAAACAGAATATCAGAATACTACTGTTGTAATAAAAAGGACTTGGCATGTAGCCTTGAACATTGCTAATGTTTTGTTTCTTGTATTACTCTGGGAATAAAACCCACATTTGCCTTTAGTCTTTTGAACTCATCAGTAACAGGTCACCAAATCATGGACAAGCCCAAGTAATGTGTTATTCTCATGAATGTTCAGCAATCTGTTAACAGTGATGTCTGTGCTTGGGAAGATATTGATGTTTTATTTCTAATATAAATATAAAAGGAAATTACATGTAGGTACTTCTTTAGCTGCTTCTACAAAATTCAGTTTTACTTTCACAAGCATTTAGCTATGAGTATCTTTTAATTTCCTTTATAATCCATGAGTTAATGAGAGGGTTATCGTTCGATTTAAATACTTTGGGGATTTTCTAGGTAATTCCTTGTTTCTGTTTACTAATTTCATCCTTTGTGGTTACATACTCTGTATGGCTTCGAGAATTTGAAATTTACTGAAGGAAGATTCTAAATGTCAGTGGTGCATGCGTGGTGTAATTGGTATAGTGCCTGGGCCTGTGCTCAGTCATGTCCAACTCTTGGCAATCCATCAGGCAACTGTCTAGGAATTTTCCAGGAAAGAATACAGAAGTGGATTGCCATTTGCTATTCCAGGGGATCTTCTTGACCCAGGGATTGAATCCACATCTCCTGCATCTCCTGAGTTGGAAGATGGATTCTTCACTCCTGAGCCACCTAGGAAGCCCAAACTGTCAGTTAGGTTAGTGGGTTGATAGTTTTCAAACGGAGAAGGCAGTGGCTACCCACTCCAGTACTCTTGCCTGGAAAGCCCCATGGACAGAGGAGCCTTGTAGGCTATAGTCCATGGAGTCACGAAGAGTCGGACAGGACTGAGCGACTTCACTTTTGCTTTTCACTTTCATGCATTGGAGAAGGAAATGGCAACCCACTCCAGTATTCTTGCTTGGACAATCTCAGGAACAGAAGAGCCTGGTGGGCTGTCGTCTCTGGGGGTGCACAAAGTCTGACACCACTGATGCTACGTAGCAGCAGCAGCAGCAGCAGCAGCAGTTTTCAAACTTCTCTTCTTTCTGATTTTTAAAAAGACAAGATTTTAAAAGAGAAGATCTATAAAAAGTCTGGAATCTCCTTCCCCATTTAGTTCTGTCAAGTTTTACTTTGACTTTTTTTTTTTTTTGAATCTATTGTCCAATCCATACGCATTTAGGATTCATATGCCTTTTTGATCTTTTTGTGAGAACGATATGTTCCTCTCTATCATTGGCTATACTCTTTGTTCTACTTTTGTCTGATATCAATGCTGCCACTGCAGCTATTTTATAACGTATGTTGTGCATTTTATCTTTCTATCTTCTCATTCTCAACCAATTTACAATTTTATGTTTGAAATTCATTTTTGCAGTTAGCATAAAATATCATTTATCTCAAAATGTTTTTTGTTTTTTAATCTTCATTATGAAGTTTGCATTCATAAACTAGAGAACTCTGCATTGATTGCTTTTATTTTATCTTTCAGCTCTTTGAAGGCACTGGCCATTTTCTTTTGTCCATTGTTTGTAAGTCAGCCGTTAGATTTTTTTCTTTGATCTTCTGCATGTGATACGATTGTTTACCTTGGCTTATTTTTTAGATTCATTTTAGCGGTTTGAGACAGTGTGATTTGGTATGATTTTATTTTTAATCAATCTATTTTGTGTTTTCAGAGCTTGCTGGACCCTTTGATTGCTTTTCAGCAACTATTGTCAGCTTGTTCAGTTCAGTTCAGTTGCTCAGTCGTGTCCGACTCTTTGTGACCCCATGAATCGCAGCACACCAGGTCTCCCTGTCCATGAGCAACTCCTGGAGTTCACTCAGACTCACGTCCATTGAGTCAGTGATGCCATCCAGCCATCTCATCCTCTGTCGTCCCCTTGTGCTCCTGCCCCCAATCCCTTCCAGCATGAGTCTTTTCCAATGAGTCAACACTTTGCATGAAGTGGCCAAAGTACTGAAGTTTCAGCTTCAGCATCATTTCTTCCAAAGAAATCCCAGGGCTGATCTCCTTCAGAATGGACTGGTTGGATCTCCTTGCAGTCCAAGGGACTCTCAAGAGTCTTCTCCAACACCACAGTTCAAAAGCATTGATTCTGCACTCAGCTTTCTTCACAGTCCAACTCTCACATCCATACATGACTACTGGAAAAACCATAGCCTTGACTAGACGGAGCTTTGTTGGCAAAGTAATGTGTCTGCTTTTGAATATGCTATCTAGGTTGGTCATAACTTTTCTTCCAAGGAGTAAGCATCTTTTGATTTCATGGCTGCAGTCACCATCTGCAGTGATTTTGGAGCCCCCCCAAAAATAAAGTCTGACACTGTTTCCACTTTTCTCCATCTATTTACAATGAAGTGATGGGACTGGATTCCATTATCTTTGTTTTCTGAATGTTGACCTTTAAACAAACTTTTTCACTGTCCACTTTCACTTTCATCAGTAGGCTTTCTAGTTCCTCTTTACTTTCTGCCATAAAGGTAGTGTCATCTGCATATCTGAGGGTATTGATATTTCTCCCAGCAATCTTGATTCCAGGTTGTGATTCTTCCAGCCCAGCATTTCTCATGATGTATTCTGCATATAAGTTAAATAAGCAGGGTGACAATACACAGCCTTGATGTACTCCTTCACCTATTTGGAAGTCTGGTTGTTCCATGTCCAGTTCTAACTGTTGCTTCCTGACCTGCATACAGCTTTCTCAAGAGGCAGGTCAGGTGGTCTGGTTTTCCCATCTCTCTCAGAATTTTCCACAGTTTATTGTGATCCACACAGTTAAAAGCTTTGGCATAGTCAATAAAGCAGAAATAGATGTTTTTCTGGAACTCTGTTGCTTTTTCCATGATCCAGTGGATGTTGGCAATTTGATCTCTGGTTCCTCTGCCTTTTCTAAAACCAGCTTGAACATCCAGAAGTTCACAGTTCACGTATTACTGAAGCCTGGCTTGGAGAATTTTGAACATTACTTTACTAGTGTGTGAGATGAGGGCAATTGTGCAATATTTTGAGCATTCTTTGGCATTGCTTTTCTTTGGGATTGGAATAAAAACTGACCTTTTCCAGTCCTGTGGCCACTGATGAGTTTTCCAAATTTGGTGGCATATTGAGTGCAGCACTTTCACAGCATCATCTTTCAGGATTTGAAATAGCGTAACTGGAATTTCATTACATCCTACTAGCTCTGTTTGTAGTGATGCTTTCTAAGGCCCACTTGACTTCACATTTCAGGATGTTTGGCTCTAGTTGAGTGATCACACCATCGTGATTATCTGGATCATGACAATCTTTTTTGTATAGTTCTTCTGTGTATTCTTGCCACCTCTTCTTAATATCTTCTGCTTCTGTTAGGTCCGTACCATTTCTGTCCTTTATCGAGCCCATCTTTGCATGAAATATTCCCTTGGTATCTCTATTAAGAGAATCATTTCACAGAAAGCAAAGCCATGACTTAAACATTCTCATTCTAAATCAGGTCCTTTCAAAATTAAATTCCACAAAGTGGGGCAAATTTCAAATAATTCCAGTGTGAAATGAGGACTATGATTCCAATTAATTAGAGACTATAAAGAAATAGCTATTTCATATTATATACTTGGATGTTTTTGAATAATAACAATACTATAAACTGACTCAATGGAGCACTACTAAAATACTTGGCAAGAAAATGATAGTATGGTTGACTGATAAAACAGCCTACTTCTAAACTTGGGATAAAACTAATAAAATAATATAGCCACTCATCCTAATGATGATATATTTCTGATATGCCAGTCTATTGAGTTTTCCTCTGTTACTATTTCTAAAGATAGGGTAGAATTAGCTATTTTTAAACATAAGATTACTCAGCATTGGCACTACTGACTTTTTCATATCATTTCTTTGAGGGACTATCATGAGCATATGTTCAGTAATATCCCTGGCCTCTATTTACTGGTTACCAACAGCATCCTCTACCACCACTAAGTGTGACAATGAAAAGTCTCTCCAGACATTGTACATTCCCCTCTCAAGAAAAATAACCCTAGTTAAGAACCACTACTATAGACTATACATCCCTTAGAATGACTGAAATATACCTTTATGCATGGTGGGGAGGGGGAGAAGAAAGTATTACTAATAGCCTATTTGGATAGGACTATTGCTCTGCTAAGGACTAAATAGCTAAAGTATTTGGTTGCCATCTTCTGGAAACACATGCAACAACTTATTCATGAATTTTATCTTCATATGATACTCATAAATGCCTATATGAAGTGCCACATTTGGATTAAACCATCTGGACTTACAGTGCCATTTAAACATATTAGTTATCATCTCTTCTATAGCCCAGTAAATCTATGTTGTAACCTATCATAATAATGGAACCACAAAAAATGATTCAAATGATTTATATGAAAATTTCCTGACTTATGTAGCTGCCACTTTGTGGGTCTTCTCACTGATAACTACTGTAGGAACAACTGATCCCATTCTAGTCAGATATTTAAAGTACACCTGTGTACTTTAAACATATGTGCTTAGCTGATTTTCTATGTGCCCAAGAGTCAAGAAAATAGAGATTGTGAGAGGAAATAGTAAGTACCAAATTGATTCTTATACTTTAGAGAACTTATTTTGACCTCTGCAAATAAATGATGGATGATAGATAAAGAAAGAAAGTGAAGTCGCTCAGTCGTGTCTGACTCTTTGTGACCTCATGGACAGTAGCCCACCAGACTCCTCCATCCATGAAATTTTCCAGGCAAGAGTACTGGAGTGGGTTGCCATTTCCTTTTCCAGGGCATCTTCCTGACCCAGGTCTCCCATTATGCAGGCAGACGCTTTTACCGTCTGAGCCACCAGGGAAGCCAGGGATGATAGATAGGTAGGTAGTTAATACCACTCAGACAGTGGATATCAAGATCAATATGAATAAGGACACATAATTTTCTTTCAGATGATTTCACAACCGTGATATTATGCCTCCAGATGGTATTCATAGTGACAAAAAGATAATTATTGGGTTCCAGGGAAAACATCACTCCAAAAAAGTGGAAAAAAAAAAAAAAAAAGTCTCTTCCATGAGAAAGCATGACATCTAGTTCACAAAAGTGATAGGAGACCAGAGGGAGGTGTTAAATATTGCTCTCCTTTCCTTTACAGGTATGGACAAAAATCTCCAGCTGCCCTTCTATAATTTTCTAGGCAGTAACTCATTAACTAATAGCCTTACAATGTTCCATATGTCATTTCCTATCTGGGACAGCTGTTTGAGACCTTACTAATTCTTGAATCCCCCAAAATATCTCTACTATCTCTATGACCTGAATTCAAACAAACATGAAGGGGGAAAAAAATGAAGTAGTTCCACAAAATTTTTAGGACTAAATTAACAAGAGACAGATGTGGATTGCCCTGGAGGCTAATGTCATCCCATCTTCTGGTAGGTTAGTAAAAGTCTGACTCAGCAGATGTGACTTGACCCAATACAAAAAAGGGCTGATACCAGTAAGATGCTTCTTTTTATCTGGTCACTTTCTCAACCCAAGCACTCCTATTTTTTTCATGTTTCTATATCTGTTCCCTACTAGTCGACTCAATAAATACATAAATATTATATGGGGGTTTCTCTGCTAAGAAGTTGGCCACGGTAGTATAGTTCATCTATCCTCAGCCTAAATCATGGACTCAGAGTTAAACTTTTGAGATTGTGATGTTCTGTTTAAACTTCATGTGAATTTTTCCCCAGTAAACCCATTTTATATCCACAGTGCATGTGACCAGTGCTATCTGTCTCTTAACACTTATATCATATCAATATGCTCATACTTATACTTTTATATGTTATTAATAAAAATAAATATTCAATATGCTAGAATTATTTTGAGTAGTTTATAGGTTGGAAATCTTCAAAATATCATTAATACA